>JAQPPZ010006775.1:0-102407 GCA_028583015.1 Wollemia nobilis
GTAAGCGGTCCAAGTCAAAGGCCTCCTCTAAACACATAGTAACATCTCAAAGACATGAGGAAACTTTAAAGGCTTCCTCCTCGCATAGAAATAGAGAAGGTTCTAAGACCTATTCTTCATATGGGGATGACGAGACTGCCACATCTCCATCCACATGGAGAAAACAAATCACCACCAGGCCCTCTTCATCAAGAAGGCAAACAAGAATTGCAACACCTCAAGACTCACAATAAACATATGAAATAGGTTTGCCCACTGAAGGGCAGGAAACTAGAGCTACATCTAGTCATGGGAATCATATAGAAGAAACCCTTCACACAAAAGGAAATATTCTTGTAGACTATGACCTCATAGGAGTAAATGGCACCCCATAGGACTAGCCATGGAGAACGAGACAACTAGACAGGTTGGATAGATTTCCTACTCAACCAACCCAAAGAATTGTAGCTACTAAGAACTCTGCATCTGGAATCTCACGAACTGTGACTTCTAAACATACCTCCCAGTCTAGGGGTACCTCAGAGCGACCCCATAGAATATGCGTGGAGTCTGATCATAGGTATATTCAACAGTACACTGAACAAGTCACATTAACTAGCAAGAGTACAAATACAACAGAAACCCCCTCGAGGAATCTATGAGTCAAGACTACAAGAATAGAGTTAGATAAACATGAGTCTTCTACAATGGCACAAACTGATCGAATGAGTCAGTTAGAAAATGAATTACATAAAGAGCGAGAGTTAGTGGAAGCTCTCGAACAAGAGAAACAAAGAGAAAGACTCTTGTGCCAACATGAGCAGCGTTTAAGAGAGCAATCTGAGTAGCTAGCTCTTAACAATTTATAAATAAATGGTGGTGACCACCAAAGAACAAGACATGCTGACTCACCTAAGGAAAGACACACTAGACAAGATATCCCACAATGAAACCCCCCACCAAATCATGAACAAAATCCAACTAATGGGGGAGGTAAAACATAACAAATCAAGATCACAATCCTGATTCCCCTCGTAGGAGGGAGGAAAATGGAACAAATCAAATGAATAGAGAGTTACCTCCATTGCCAATGTGAATAGGCTTGCACGAGGAGGAAATTTGTGCATTAAAGGCCTTTCAAGAGCTTACTGAAAAGATTAAAACCTTTGAGAAACAAGAGGCAGCTGGGAACTCACCAACATTGAGTAAGATACACAATCAACCATTGTGCTCATCAATCCCTAGCCCTCCATATCCTAAGCACTTTGAGATGCCTAGGTTAGAGAAGTCTAAATATGAAGAGGATGCACAAGAGCATGTCACCAATTTTATCAACGCTTGTTTTCATCTTGAAGACAATGATGCTCTCATACTAAGAACATTCATAATGATATTTTCAGATGCTACCTCTCAATGGTTCAACCAACTACCTAAGCATAGCATAACCAACTTTGAACAACTAGTAAACGTATTCTTGAAGCGTTTCTCCTTTGGTGCTAAGAAGAAGGTGAACCTTTTAGACCTGGCAAACCTGAAATAGTATGATGATGAGCCAGTAATGGATTATGGGAATAGGTGGAATAAAATCATGGCAAAATTATCATTCTCCGTTCCCATAGAAGAAATCATTTGTACGTTTAAAAAAATTTGTTCTAAACATATCTTCCTTTTTCTACAAATTCAACAGTATCCTTCATTTGAGGAAGCTTTGGCACAGGCCAAGCTCATCGAAGAGATAAAAGTAGATGAGGGAACCATTAAGCTACGAAACAAAAAGGAGTGGAACAAGAATGGTAAGAATGACAAGTACAAACAGAAGCAGAGGAACCCTGCTCCAGTCAATCAAGTCATATTGGCTACACCCAAGGATGGGGGTGCACAATAACTATAGAACTATCAAGCACATCCACCACCAGCCAACTACGACCAAAAGAACAATCAAGGAAGAAACTGAGAATGCAAGCCGTCTCATTATTTCATGCCTCTGACGGAATCAATGCAATCAATCTTTAATCATTTGAGTGAGGCCAAGAGGATCGGATTTCCTGATATACCTCTTGTAGATCCCAACCATCCTAAGCCAAAAGGATATAGGGAAGATCAATTTTATCCTTATCACAGGATACCGAGACATGACATTGAAGCTTGCGTCGGGTTTAAGCATCAAGTGCAAAACAATGATTAAGGAAAGAGAGCTCAAAGTTGACAACCCACTAGATTTTGATAATAGATATATGGGCAATATACAGAAAACCATTGCCCAATCATGAGGCCCCTCGAGAGTAAGTGGTCCAAGTCAAAGGCCTCCTCTAAACACATAGTAACATCTCAAAGACATGAGGAAACTTTAAAGGCTTCCTCCTCGCATAGAAATAGAAAAGGTTCTAAGACCTATTCTTCATATGGAGATGACGAGACTGCCACATCTCCATCCACATGGAGAAAACAAATCACCACCAAGCCCTCTTCATCAAGAAGGAAAACAAGAATTGCAACACCTCAAGACTCACAATAAACATATGAAATAGGTTTGCCCACTGAAGGGCAGGAAACTAGAGTTACATCTAGTCATGGGAATCATATAGAAGAAACCCTTCACACAAAAGGAAATATTCTTGTAGACTATGACCTCATAGGAGTAAATGGCACCCCACAGGACAAGCCATGGAGAATGAGACAACTAGACAGGTTGGATCGATTTCCTACTCAACCAACCCAAAGAATTGTAGCTACTAAGAACTCTGCATCTGGAATCTCACGAACTGTGACTTCTAAACATACCTCCCAGTCTAGGGGTACCTCAGAGCGACCCCATAGAATATGCGTGGAGTCTGATCATAGGTATATTCAACAGTACACTGAACAAGTCACATTAACTAGCAAGAGTACAAATACAACAGAAACCCCCTCGAGGAATCTGCGAGTCAAGACTACAAGAATAGAGTTAGATAAACATGAGTCTTCTACAATGGCACAAACTGATCGAATGAGTCAGTTAGAAAATGCATTACATAAAGAGCGAGAGTTAGTGGAAGCTCTCGAACAAGAGAAACAAAGAGAAAGACTCTTGTGCCAACATGAGCAGCGTTTAAGAGAGCAATCTGAGTAGCTAGCTCTTAACAATTTATAAATAAATGGTGGTGACCACCAAAGAACAAGACATGCTGACTCACCTAAGGAAAGACACACTAGACAAGATATCCCATAATGAAACCCCCCACCAAATCATGAACAAAATCCAACTAATGGGGGAGGTAAAACATAACAAATCAATATCACAATCCTGATTCCCCTCGTAGGAGGGAGGAAAATGGAACAAATCAAATGAATAGAGAGTTACCTCCATTGCCAATGTGAATAGGCTTGCACGAGGAGGAAATCTGTGCATTAAAGGCCTTTCAAGAGCTTACTGAAAAGATTAAAACCTTTGAGAAACAAGAGGCAGCTGGGAACTCACCAACATTGAGTAAGATACACAATCAACCATTGTGCTCATCAATCCCTAGCCCTCCATATCCTAAGCACTTTGAGATGCCTAGGTTAGAGAAGTCTAAATATGAAGAGGATGCACAAGAGCATGTCACCAATTTTATCAACGCTTGTTTTCATCTTGAAGACAATGATGCTCTCATACTAAGAACATTCATAATGATATTTTCAGATGCTACCTCTCAATGGTTCAACCAACTACCTAAGCATAGCATAACCAACTTTGAACAACTAGTAAACGTATTCTTGAAGCGTTTCTCCTTTGGTGCTAAGAAGAAGGTGAACCTTTTAGACCTGGCAAACCTGAAATAGTATGATGATGAGCCAGTAATGGATTATGGGAATAGGTGGAGAAAAATCATGGCAAAATTATCATTCTCCGTTCCCATAGAAGAAATCATTTGTACGTTTAAAAAAATTTGTTCTAAACATATCTTCCTTTTTCTACAAATTCAACAGTATCCTTCATTTGAGGAAGCTTTGGCACAGGCCAAGCTCATCGAAGAGATAAAAGTAGATGAGGGAACCATTAAGCTCCGAAACAAAAAGGAGTGGAACAAGAATGGTAAGAATGACAAGTACAAACGGAAGCAGAGTAACCCTGCTCCGATCAATCAAGTCATATTGGCTACACCCAAGGATGGGGGTGCACAATAACCATAGAACTATCAAGCACATCCACCACCAGCCAACTACGACCAAAAGAACAATCAAGGAAGAAACTGAGAATGCAAGCCGTCTCATTATGTCATGCCTCTGACAGAATCAACGCAATCAATATTTAATCATTTGAGTGAGGCCAAGAGGATCAGATTTCCTGATATACCTCTTGTAGATTCCAACCATCCTAAGCCAAAAGGATATAGGGAAGATCAATTTTATCCTTATCACAGGATACTGAGACATGACATTGAAGCTTGCGTCGGGTTTAAGCATCAAGTGCAAAACATGATTAAGGCAAGAGAGCTCAAAGTTGACAACCCACTAGATTTTGATAATAGATATGGGCAATCTACAAAAACCCATTGCCCAATCATGAGGCCCCTCAAGAGCAAGCGGTCCAAGTCAATCAGGTTCGAGCTGACATACCTACCCACGGATGCGTTGGGATGGTTGAGATAGTTAACATAGCAACAAGGACTAGGTGGTATGGTCAACTACAACCACCTGCAGCTCCCATGAACATCCCAGCCGCTCCTAGGCAAAGGAAAGACAACCTTCCAGGTCCACCAACGAGACTTGTAGTAACTATTCGGAGTAGATTGGAGCAAAACCTATAGATGACTCCAGCTAAATTATCCATCTATGAGCTCATACAATAGTCCCAAAAGCATAGGGAGACTCTAATAAATATTTTAAGAACAATTGAGCTTCAACCACGAGATGCGGATGCATTCACTCACTTTGTGGGACAAGTGCAAGAATGCTAGGAACCTATAATTCGATTCTATTATCATGAGATTAAGACAGTTTTTGCTACCTTACCAGACCCTCTGCTAAACATTATAGTGGCCATCAATGACTTACCTTTCAAGAGGGTTTTGGTCGATACAGGTTCATCGATAAACATCATCACAACAACTGCAATTGAGCACCTCAAGATACCCAAGACCAATATCGTTCTAGGAACTTACACATTGAGAGCTTTTAATGATGTTTTATGCAATATTGTGGGAATGATAGTCCTACCCATCAGGGTGGGGTATAAGACCATCCTCGTGATGTGTCATGTCTTGGAAGGTGCTATGTAGTACACCATCCTCTTAGGGCACCCTTGGATAAGGGCCATGAAGTGTGTGCCTTCGATTTTGCACCAGTGTGTCAAGTATGTGCACGAAAGCAAAGTTTATGTGGTTCTGGCCGATGAAGAGCCTTTTAAATACGTTAATAAGGTGGATATTCTGGGAGAAATTGTGATCCCTTCTACTCACCTATACGTGGCATCTTCATCCCCAACCACACAAGTTGATAACAAAGAAAAAAGGGGTAAGAAAAGACCCAGGCACATTAACACCTCTTGGTGCACTCAAGATAGTCAATGCTTCTAAAGTACCATAAACGTCAAAACCAAAAGACAATCAGAAGCTAAAGGCCCCCTTAGTTAAGGAAGAGAGGCCCAAAGAAGTGCCAAATATAGCCATTGCTGAAGTACCAAGTCCTATGGAAGAGGAAGAGCCTCAGGATCAATATGAAGATAGTGATTATCACCTTGCTTCACCAGTATCATCCATGGGGTCATCCATGTTGCATGCATAAATACACTTGGCAAGCACAGACATAGGGGAATACCTTGTGCAGAACATCACCTTTATGCCTATTATTGAGTCTGCACAGGACATAGGGAGGCCTAAAGACTTGAGGCCGCTAGTAGGAACAGTGGTTCCACTAGGAATCCCACCCAACCAAACCAATTTTGTCTATGCCGACCTAGATTGCGCTCATAAGTCTTCAGATATAGAAGAGGATGGTGACGAATTATTCATAGTCAATGTTCGTTACCTCTCTAATCCTAAGTTTGCTCTAAGCTACTTTGAGTGTTGCCATTGGCATGGATATGGCCTTGGCATATATGAGCAAGGGTGCAGGAGGCCTTACGAGCCACTATATCAGCTTCCTTCTGACAAATTTGGCTTAGGCTATTATAGCGGAGGTTGATATGACTCACTTGCAACGACATTGGAAAGATTAAGTATAGGGTTGGGAGAAGAAATTGATTTCATTCCTTATCACCCCTTGAGAATAGCAAATTTGAGCAATAGACAAGTAGCCACGGTAAACATATCGCCTCCAAAAACTTATCATCCAAACACCTCAATTGATTCCACCCCAACTGGGTACAACTCGTGGGATGGAATGGATATGAAGCAAGAAATGATGAGGCGCAACTTGGCTTAGCCTATCAAGGGCCTCACTGTTTACAAAGGTTCACATGGTCCATCCACGATGAGATTGAATATACATCAGATGAAAGTGACTATGAATCAGAAGACTCAATAGAAAGAGCTTACTTAGGCTTAAGACATCAACCCCTGACTTTGGGGCAAGAGACAAATGCAAATGGGTTCTTCATAAGTGACGAAGAATATGAAGATGAAATAGATATGACCTACTTAGGGCTAAGACATGAGCCCTTTGTCTTAGGGATGCATACCAATGCTAACAGTTTCTGGATAAGTGATGATGACTTTGAGGATGAGATCGAGATGGCTTATCTTAGACCTCACCACTTGCGGTAAGTCAACGAGCTAGTAGAGAGAGAGGCGGCACTTCGTGCCATAGACCCTCAACTCTAATTTTTGGGGAGACCTGTTGACCTAATTTCTATTCATCATATGGTTAATCCCCCTTCGCCTACATTCAGAGAGCAGTTAGAGCCCAATGATCTTATTGTTCGCCCTTCTCATGGGCCAGATCCAAAAATTCCCATTCCTCCAGAACCTCATCGCGAGTATGGAAGAGAAACCCTGAGACAAGATTGCATCCATGTGGTCCTGGAGATTTCATCCCATCCATCAACATGATCTCCATCGATTTTACCACTCCACTTCATAATCCAGCAGATCCTACCAAATTATTGCATCTTGATATAGACGTTATTTATTGGGATCATGATAGTTCATCCATAGAGCCAGAAGACCTCTTCTCCAATGAAGAGATGTTATAGCCATTCTATTTTGCATCAGGTTGTGCGTATGACGTCTTCCATGTTGGTTTAGAACCTGAATCAATAGGTCCTGTGAATCCCACCGATGACATTCATTTAATACCCATGCCTCATCAACTAGAGGATGGGTCACATATGGCTATAGAAGCAACTTTCAAGGTGGACATCAATGATGATCCTACCCAACCAAGGAAAGTCAAGTTTGAAGAAATTCTATCTCCACAGGAACAAGCCATCTTGATTCCTCTCCTCAAGGAGAGGCCAAATATTTTTTCTTGGACTTACAAAGACATGCCAGGGATAGATCGAATAGATTTGCAGACACTATGGCCTCTTTGGGATCCTTAATCCCTCAGAATCTGTTTGCTGATTTTACAACCATTCATATGAAAGTGTTTTCACACTCAGCAATACGTCGTGAAGCTCTTGACAATCAAGAATCATCCAACATGATCAACATTAAACCAAATTAGGATTGGTCCTTCACAACCGAAGTTTCTTACAAATAGCACCTTGGGGGTCATTGATCTCCCAAGGACCCATAGAGTGTGGTGCAACCATATACCATAGAGTTGTTCCTCAATTCGTATTCACTACCTTAGAAATGCAGGAAGAGCAAGTTGTCTATTCTATAGAGGCCGTGGCCTATCAAGATTAGATTTCCTAATTGCGGGACTTCCTGAAGCTCAGAATAATACCTCAAGGTTTATCGCATATAGAAAGGCAAACATTTAAACAAAAAGCAACAAGATACATTTTGCTAGGAGAAATCCTCTACAGAAGAGGATATGATGGAGTATTACTCCGTTGTCTTGAGCCCCAGGAAGCATCTTGGGCAATTTTGCAAGCTCACAATGGAACATGTGGAGGCCATTTCAATGGCATGGCCATTGTTAAGCGCATCTTGAGAATGGGTTACTATTGGCCCATAATGGAAAAGGACTGCTGCGAGTATGTCAAGAAATATAATAAGTGCCAACATCATGCAAACTTAACGCACTTACCATCGCAAGCTTTGCACCCCATCCAGGCAGCATGGCCATTCTCGCAATGGGGACTAGACTTGATTGGGAAGATCTCACCCCCGTCCTCATGTCGACATACATTCATCATAACGACCATAGAATACTTCACTAAATGGGTAGAAGTGATCCCCTTAACATCAACAACTGGACCAAGGATTACGAAGTTTATACTCCATAATATCATAAGTCGTTTTGGGGTCCCTTCTAAGATAATATCGGATAATGGGCCATATTTTAAGAACAAAAATATACATGCTTTAATGAATAAATATCATATTCAGCATAGTTTTTCAACGCCTTATTATTCGCAAGCAAATGGGCAAGCAAAAGCCACAAACAAAATAACAGTCTCCATTTTGAGAAAGACAATGCAAGAAAATCACAAGGATTGGCACATGCAATTGCCTCTTGCACTATGGGCATATAGGACTAGTATACGGACGCCCATTGGGGCAACATCATTTTCACTAGTAAATGGCACTGAAGCCATCATGCATCTAGAGTTGGAAATCCCGACTCTACGCATACCACTAAAAGACTTCATATATGATGAAGTTGTGCGGCAAGGCCGCCTTGATCAATTGATGCTTCTTGATGAACACCGATTCAATGCTTTAGAGCATCTTCATGTTTGCCAAGATAATCTTGCACAAGCTTACAATAATAAAGTCCACCTAAGGGAATTCAAGGTTGGAGATCTAGTGCTCAAAGAAAACCAGCAGAATTCAAATCTGTTGCCGCATCTGCGAGATAAGTTTACGGTAAACTGGATAGGTCCATACATGATTTCACAGAGGGTTGGGCCTGGAGCATATCGCCTTATATCATTAGATGGTGTTGAAGAGTCTGAACCTCTCAATATCATTCACTTAAGGTATTTTACACATAAAAACACAAAAACACAAAAACACAAAAACATTCAAATGTTTCATAAAACACAAAAACATTCAAATATTTCATAAAACACAAAAACATTCAAATATTTCATAAAACACAAAAACATTCAAATATTTCATAAAACACAAAAACATTCAAATATTTCATAAAAATAAAAAACATTCAAATATGTCAAAAATAAAAAACATTCAAATATGTCAAAAATAAAAAACATTCAAATATGTCAAAAACACAAACAAATCATAAAAGCATAAAATTTCAAAAATACAATCAAATAAAAGGCTCCAAGGGTAATTCATACCACTTGGTCAAAAATCAAATCAAATGCTCCAAGAGTAATTCACGCCGCTTGGTCAAAAATCAAATAAAAAAGGCTCCAAGGGTAATTCATACCGCTTGGTCAAAAATAAAATCAATGGCTCCAAGGATAATTCAAACCGCTTGGCCAAAACCAAAATCATCAAAGGCTCCAAGGGTAATTCATATCACTTGGTCAAAAAATCAAATCAAAGGCTCCAAGGGTAATTCACACCACTTGGTCAAACATCAATTCAAAAGGCTCCAAGGGTAATTCATGCCGCTTGGTCAAAAATCAAATAAAAAAGGCTCCAAGGGTAATTCACGCCGCTTGGTCAAAAACAAAATAAAAAATACTCCAAGGGTAATTCAAACCGCTTGGTAAAAATCAATAACAAAATCCCCAAAGGCATAATAAGCCCTTTGGTCAAAATAATCAAAAATACAAAAACAACATAAAATCAAAAATACAAAAACAATTGCACTTCACATTTTGCATCCTCATCATTGCATCGCATTTTCACATACATTACAAGATATGTCATGAGAGTCTTAAAATTGATACCATAGTTTGTCACACAAGTCATTCATATCCATACCTCCATCCACATGTGTGTAATTGTGTTTTTCAACACAACCATCATTTGTTGCTATAAGTCTTTTCGGTTAGTCAACCAAATATAGTAATATTATCAACTTTTGAAGAAAACAACTTTGATTAGTAGAAAAAGAGGCCTAGCTATGATAAATCCTTGGATATTCATGATCCCGTCACTAATTGAAACACTAAAATCCTAGCTGGTACAAGGAAAAGATGAAAGCTGCAAAGCGGTCTAGGTTACCTTAAGTGAAAATGATTATCCTTGCTTATTCCCCTGTGCAACCGTTTTAAAGGTGTTGAGAATTGGCAAGAAAAGCTTTACCCTATCAAAATCCCTTGCTTAAATCAAAATAAGTAAAATCCCAAAACAAAAGTACAAATTCAAAAGGCCAAGCATACAGTCCAGATTTCAAAGCAAAAATCTAATACACAAATCATATATTCAAAATACAAAAAAATCATAGCTCAAAAAAAATAAATCAAAATAAAGAGTGATTTTCATCACTACGTATGAGCAAAATAAACAATGATTATCATCACTACAAAAAAAAATCCCCGCTCAAAGAAAAAAATCAAAATCAAAATAAAAAGTGATTTTCATCACTACATATGAGCAAATATCCAAAGCCAAAAATAAGGGAATAAAGCTTGAATCCTTGGAATTCTCAGCATTGTACAAAAATGGAAGGAGAAATCTTTATGCATGATGATATGTCTATTACAATTGCTTCATGAATTTGTGTAGACCAATGTTTGAATGTGGATGAGCTAGCTTAGGTAACCAAATACTGCCTAGTGGTATAGTCCAACTAAGTCAAACATAAGGATGAGATGAACACCTAAGGATCCCTGATCTTAACAATGGGCTAAAAGAATCCCACCTGAAATCGAAGGAAATGCTTGAGTTCTACCTCAAAACATACAATCACATGCACACACAGAGATCATGAAAAACTAGGTCCATGGTAAAAGCCTTACTTTTCAAAAGTCTAAGTGGTAAGTAGACAACTGTTGATAGGGGAACTAGAGTGTTTGAATCTCCGAAAAGCCCTAATTTTTTTTTTTACATAGCAACAAATCATTAAATCATTCACACCATCACTTTCTTTATAAGATTCTATAAATTAGGGGGTATCAACATAGTAGGACATATACCGCATATATATTAGAAATAGTCTATATATCATCAAAAATATCTTTTCGAGTCAATCCAATGATATAATTTTTGAGAATAATGGAGAAAATTTGGTGGGTGAAAAGTTGGCTCAAAGATAACCTTACTTTTTGAAGCAAAAAATGCCCAATTTTAGGTCATCAAAAGGTGGAATTGGCTTGGTTTGTTAGACAATTTATCTACAAGGATGAATTGATGAGAATTGATGAAATGTGGGTCAATTTTCCATGCCTACATTTTTACCCCTCTTTGATGCATTTATTGCCTAATAAATGCATCAAAGAAGATGTAGACACCTATGGACAGAAGACGACAAATGCAAGGGAAGGAAAAGGGGAAAGAAAGGCCTAAACTTGTGTTAGGACAAGTTTAAGGGTCTTTCCAAGGCTCTAGGAAAAATGACTCACTTAGGTGGGTCAATTTTCCATGTCTACAAGGAAGTCATAATATTGTTGTCCAAAATAAGGAACATACAAAAAGGCAAATTCAAAACTCTAAAAAGTGCAACTATATACCAAGGGTGCCAAAGATGTAAAGGGTACCATAATCACTAATAAAATATACCAAAAAATCTAGAATCACATAATGTTCTAGGGTTTTCTAGAGGCAACAAAATATTTAGGGGTGGAAAAATCTTCAAAATCTCCAAAATCTCCCAAGGCTCTAAAATTGCCATATGCTTCCTATCATTTGTTCCACTCATATTGTCTACTTTTATTTTTTCTTATTACTCTAATATGCAAATAGGCTATGTTTATGGCCTCATTTGCAAGGTGATCAACTACCATATTATACCTCCTTCCAATGTGGGAGTATTGTATACATTCAAATTTCTATTCCAATTCTCAATATTCTCTAAACCATTTATAGTTGGATTAATGAGAAATCCTTCCCCTTAGATAGGGTAGAGATCACAAGTCTCGAATCACCATACACATGGAGTTGTTTAATGCCTTGTTCCTAAGCCAATTTTTGTCCCATTTCATAGCCTATCAATTTTGCAACATTATTGGTTATTTTTCCCAAATTAATTTTGAACTAAAGCATTTCATAGTGTGGTACCACTAGTATCACACCACAAACTATTGTATGACCTAGGTTTGATTTAGAACCTCCATCAAAGAAAAGTGTAGGGAACTTTATCTTTGGAGGTTTGATCATTCTAACATGTGGTCTAAAATTTAGGAGATTTTGGAGATCCATTTATTATAATAGTTGTATCTCCTTTTTTCTTAATTTCCTAATGTCTTGTTGTTTATGATATATAGCTTTTTAGTATAAAACTATCTCCCTTAACACTCAAAAATTGGATCTTTCATCATAAAAAAAATATCTAGTTTTTATCCTTCCATATGTTGCAAATGATAAATATTGGTACTGAATACCATATCTACCTAATAAGGTGCTTGTGCTTTGGTACCCATTTGTACATTCGGATCCAATTAGTTAGGTATTTTTTTGAGTTGAAAGTTCCTAATACTGTTAGTCCTATTTGTTGGGTTATTTCAATCTAGATTTTAATTGCTTCTATTCACTGAAAGAATATATGTGATATTGTTTCATTGTTATTAAGACACCTATGCTCTTAATGAGGTTATCACTAATATACTTTGTTGCCATCCTCTAGTATATTTAATAAAATAGTTTATGTATGGAATTCAAAGAGTATAATAATTTAGAACACATGTCATTGATATTAGTAAATGTTTCCTATTTAATATTTTATTCCTATTCATATCAAATAGGGTAAGACTTCTTTGACAATAAATCTATAAATTATTTCTAGTAAGTGTTAGAGGGATGGTGTGCTTTTCCCTAATTATGTGGTTATTGACATATTTTTTTCAAAAAATATAGGTGTAGACATGGAAAATTGACCCATCAAAATGAGTCAATATTTCTTTAGATCCCTAGGAAGCCACCCAAACTTACCAAGTGTTAAATTGGGGCCTTTTCCCCCTCTTCCTTTGTCATTTTTCTTAGCCTTACCAAATTTGTGCCTTGTAATAACTAGGCATGAATTTGACATTCTAGGAATTTTTCTCTCAAAAATCCCACCCTTGATCTGTACGTTTTGGTGTCATCCCTTGCCCATGGTGAAATTTCATTTTCCTACCCTTTAGCACTCCAAACATATTATAAATAGAGGATTGATCTCATATTTTCCCCTAATCAATATTTGGGGAGAATCATAGATCTTAACTCACTCATTGTTCACTAACAAGTGCTCTTCTATTGTGGGATTATTGTTTTGATGTTTTTCTGTTGTGGTGTTGGTTGCCCTTGGGGATCAAGTGGAGGAGTCTTGATGGTTGGATAAGTCTACCATTATGGAGTACTTCCTTCATATTCTCATTGTTTCTTTCTTCCTCCATTATCTAACCAAGTTTTTTACTTGCATTATTAATCATTACCTCTATTTTTGTTGTTTTGCATTACATTTTCCAACATTTTGAGACCCAAAAATTACATCTAAACAAAATTCATGCCCTTCCCATATAGGTGTGAATTTTGCAAGCCATATCCATTACCCCTAATTATAGGACATGCATTTTGTCAATTAGGACTTGGGGGTAAAGTTTTACTTCCCAAAATACTAGTTCACTACTTGCATTTTAGGTTTTTGTCATCTACATTCTATTTCATCTCATTTCAATATTACATGTCCATTCCATCTTGCTTTTACCTGTTCCAAATTTCAAAGATCATTTTATTTTTGAATAGTCATATAAAAGGACCATGGGGAATTGATTGTTGTACCTCCAAGCTTGATCATATAGCAGCTAAAGCAAGCCCCTTAATGCTTATAAAATTATCTAGGGTTTTGTAAGTTATTTTGCAGGTTGAAGTTGTTTGGATATTTTGGATACAAGTTAAAGCTAGGATCAACCATAAAATAAGGTAAGTGTCCTAGTATATCTTTAGGCTATTTGGTGAGTCTTTTTGTTTATTTCCATTTTATATTTTGATCATAAAGAAAAGAAAATACTTGATCTTTTATTTCTATGTATTCAAAAGTGCAAAAGCACATAGTTTGCATCCTAGGGTTAATTTTGTTTATGCATTATCTTAAACCCCTGCTCAAAAGAGAAAAGATCTATTTTATTGCAAGTTAGGGTTCAATCACCATCAAAAATCAAGAATTATTTTAGGTTTAGTTTCTTGTCTTCTTGAACATTTGTTTGTCTTGCATTGTTATTTCATTTTATTTAGTTTAGTTTATAGAAAGGCCAAACATAGGTGTTTTTTCAATATACACATCAAACATATCCACCTCAAACTTGAAGCAGGTCCTTACATTATTCCTGGTGAACTCTTCGATCCTCAAACCCTTGAGTGTAGATAATATGACACACCCTCACAGTCACCTTGGCTTCTAGTATATCTAGCCAAGTATCATACATGGGAGGGCAATTTTTGCCCTCTACATCTTTGGTGAACTCGACTTGAAAACACATCTTAGTGGCCAAGATATGAAGCCTTATTACTCATCTCAACATTCATTATTTTGTTCCACCAAATGTTAGTAATTCTTCAAAGCAAGATATTACATATCATAACCCATACTATAAAAATGTTAATGCCTCCAATATTGCCCAAGTTCTCTTTCTACAACCTACCTATACCCCTATCCTAGGAACCTAGGGGTATTGCACAACAACAATCCTAATATGCAAATTTTTACAAATGTGGTGAAACAATTGGTTTCAAGAGTGGATATGATTCAACCTCCTAGTTTCACCTAAAACTACAACGAAATATGCAATCAGCCCTTAGACCTTATTGTCACTTTTAGGCTCTACCCTAAGCATTTTCCAATGTTGATTTTACCTATTTATAGGGAAATAGAGGATCCAATTGAATATTTAAGGATGTTTAAGACAACATGCCATGATATTATATATGATGATAAGTTGTTGCTAAATATGTTCCCTAAGAGCCTTGGAAGTATGGAATTTAAATAGTATTATCAATTGCCTCATCATTCTTTGAGGAATTTTGAAGAGACATCAAAATTTTTTGTTTAGTAATTTGGAGCTTATGTTGAGAAAAATGTGACTATGAAAGATGTATATATGTTGAAACAATGTAATGATAAAAGTTTTTTAGAATTCCTATCTCATTGGAGGAGTTTAGTTGGATTCTTGAGAATATACTTTACCTCCATGGGATATATTAGAGATCTTCATTGGAAATTTACAAGAGCAAATATCTTATCAATTGGAAATAACAACTATCACCTCTTTTGACCAAGTGATAGATTTGGCAAGAAGGGTAGAGTAAGCCCTTAATTGAAGAGGTCAAATTAAGCCAAAGAAAGAAGAATATAGGACCACAAAAAATCAATATAAGAACAAGCATGTAGTTGTTGATGGGATAACCAATAATAGGCCTGTTAACAGTGTTGTTAACACCCTATAAAATATGGTGCTTAACCAACCTCAAAAAACCCCACCAAAAAACTTCACAAGACTCAACACACCTATGAACATGGTCCTAAAGCATCTTTTGCAAGCAAATATGATAGAGTTACCTCCCATAAGGAAAATCGATACCACAACTAATTAGTATAAGCTTGGTCAACATTGTGAGTATCATAGAGTGGAGGAACACATATAAAAATCATGTAGGAGGTTGAAACATGTGGTTCAGGACTTAATTGATGAAGGTTGTCTTGTTATAGAGGGTCCTCAACCATCCTTTAAAAACTAATCAACCTTCTTTCTCAACAAGCACCCACAACTAATCAAGACATGGGGATCTTCCAAGATCCCCTACCTAAGTAAGCATGGGTAAAAATTAGCTAATAAAGTGTCATATCATAATTTGCCACCTCCCTACAACAATATGATTGGTATGATAGCAATAGCTACAAGGCAACAAGCTCAAGAACAACCAACTCAACGATCTCAGTAGGACATGAGTTCTACATCCAACCAACCTTCAAAACCACTCTTCGTTTTGAAGAGTACCCAAAAAAGGAGCACAAGAGTATAAAACCCACCTTCAGTATTGAAACCACAACCTAATGTCTCCTTTGACATTCAACAATAGTTAGCTAGAACCCCAACTAATATCTCCCTATTACAAACCTCTCATATTCATAGGGAAGCCTTATTGAAGCTTCTAGTACAATAATGTATTCCTTAAGACATTTCCCCTAGTGCTATAGCTAATGTTGTAGCCTCTCTTAGGATACATCATATCACATTTTTGGATTATGATATTCCTTCCTCAAAATTATAAGGGGATTCTTCCCTCTATATCACAATATTTATTGGGGAAACTATTGGAATATATTATATTATTTGGTTTTTTAATAATGTACCATAATGATATATATTTAGAATAGGAGTTTATTTAGGACTTAAGTACTTTATTAAAGCAATGCAATAAAGGCACAAGTGTTAGAATGTGCATTGATATAATTGTGCATGTATTCCACATGTACATTAGTCCTTAGAATAGAATAGTGAGGTGTCATAGGAATATTGAAGGTAAAGAGTTACATCTGATTATAAATATACCTTCATAGAATAGAAAAGAGAGAGTATCTTAGAGTGCATAGGTTGAGTAGTAGTTGATACAATGTAGATCCATTTTGTAAATATGGAGAGGTTGTGACCTCCATTGCAGAGCATTTTATATTTTCATGAGATTTTTTATATGAGCATTTCCTTAGTGTTGTATCAAGTTTTCTATCATATTCTCATGCTTATTAGTTAGTAATTATCATAGTTATAACATTGCATGCTTATTTCCATACTTGTGGTTGCATTTCCTTTAAGTTTAAAGCTTCAAAATCTAACAATGGTATCAGAGCACTAGGTAAATCAATAGGAAATAGTGAGGGTCACAAGAGCGATTGAGAGGAGATTGTCAATCTTATTTTCATATTTACAAAAATTACTATTGGCTAGATTTTTTCTATAGAGTTGTTGAAAAAAATGTGAATACTAGAACTCAACATTGAATCCACTAGATTGGAGATCCAACTAGTGAATATTGTTTTCTATAGATTTTAAAAAAATTATATTTCTAATATTTTTTGTTGCAGAAAATTAACTCCTAGAAGTTGAGAAACTTCCTATAAAAAATAGATAAGAATTTCACCTTAGTTGACTAAAATTCTATGTACTTTCCTTGAGCAGGGATTAGTTCTTTATTATTAAAAATTAGAGATTGAATATTTGGAGGCCTAGGAGAAAGGTCCCATTGAAAAATTTGTGGATTGGATACTCCTAATTGAAGATTGATGAGATCTCTAGTGGCCAATGAAGCCACATTGGATATTTCAAATCTAGGAAGAAGTTCCTAGAAAGAAGACCCCATTAAAGGAAGAAGAGACTCAAGGAGAAGAGTCCTAGTGAATATTGAAGATTGGTGATATCCATTGAATATTGAAAAATTCACATTGAAGAAGAGGTCCATAGAAGGTCCTATTGAAGAACTTAGTAAAAGAGTTGGGACAATTGTCACCATTCTAGAAAAAAGCCCAAAGGAGAAAGATTTGGTAAGAATTTTATCAAATTTTGGAGTAGTTTGGAAAAGATATCAAGACATTCATAATCTTTAGAAGAAGATCATTAGATAGGCCAATATTGAAGTCAGAATTCGAAAAATAATTTAACAAGAGAAAGGATATAAGAAAAGCCACCAAATCTAAGATATTTGGGGATTGCCATTTAAGGCTTGAAGGTCATTTTAGAGTTGGAAGATTTGCTGATTTTTATAGCATATTATTGAAGAGTTCTTGAGGAATATCTTAGCTGGGATTGGAGGTAAATTTCTGGAATTCAAGGACAATGTTTTGGAGAAGATTTGATTGCTTTAAAATCTGAAATTTTTTAGATTTGAGGTCAGGAAAAGGCAGCAATTTGGGCAGCATTGGTAGCTGCTAAAATTCAGATTTCAGAAGTGCATTATGAAGGAGTATTGATACCACCAAGTTATAGTATTAGGCAGCAAATTAGTGGAGTGTTGAAGCTGCAAAAAGGTGAGCTATAGAGCTGTTTTGAACAGCCTAGAAGAGTTGTAATATCATCTACAAAAGGCAGAAATTTAGGTGACTTAAATCACCATCATCTTCATCTTCTACAAAGGTGAAAAGGTATGAAAAAAGGTTCATTAATTAATTTATTATATTTGGTTGCTTACTAAGTTTATTAAGCACCAGTTTCAAGGATTAAAGGTTGCATAAATAGTATTTATTTAAGTCTTCAAGAGAGTGTAGAAGTTATTGTCTACTAGGTTCAAACCTGCACAGAAAAATAGAAGTTAGATATATTTTGAGAGAAATAAAAATATCAATATTATATTACTTATTCTAAGAAAGAGAAGACTCTAAAGTTTGCATATACTTTAGTGCAAGAAGTTATTGAAAATATTGGATTATTGAGTGCAAAAGAAACCAACCAAGAAAGATATTATCAAAGATTTGAAGGTAATATCAACTTCAGATTTATTTCAGCATTTTGAGAGGAAAAGAGAGTTGATTTAAGAGTATAGGGGGATAAACGTCTATCTCATCATACTTTACATTTGCATAGCACCTCATTAGAGCTATTCAAGGGATATCTAAACAACGAAGTATCTCCAAGGAATGGGATATAGTATTAGTAGCATTAACCTACATCAATCACCTAAGCATTAATAAATATTGGTCTTAAGCAAATAGGTATTACTACAGTAAGGGAACCAAGGTTGAATACATATAGCATCATAGTATCCTTTGGAAAAGGTAAAAAAAGGTCCATCTTATAGTTGTTGGTGAAGACATAATGGTCTAAACTCATCTACAAGTGGCAAAAGCAACACAGGGTTCATTCTATGTAAAAGAAGCACTGACAGTAGCATCATTGCTAGTGAGAGTGAGCATTCTTCTTACCCATGAAACTTGCACCAAGGTAAGTATAATATTTTATTAAGATATGTAGTGAGGAAAGCATTTTAGTTGGCAAAAGCAAATTCAAGGAGTTGCACCAACTTGACAAGGAGAAGATACATCAAAGTGATAGTGCACATCCTTCAAAGTTTGACTCAGATTCAAGGAGTTACCCATCATGGAAGCCATCACATACACCTATTTGGTATTCTAGTAGAAGCATTAGAAGATAACCATCTCTTCCAGAGAAACATTGAGAGAATAAACATCATTTCCCCTCAAGTTAAGCATTGGAGAATATAGATTGTTTAAGTATTAGATTAGCATCATAGTCTGCAAAGAACAAGTGTTAAGAAAGTAAGGAGAAAGTGTTCTTATAGTCCAAGGGATTTAGGACATAGTAGTGAAGATATTGCACCATGTGTAAGATAACATCCCATGCATATTGTGGATAGTTACCACTACATTGAAGGTAGCTCAAGTGTGTAGAGTTAGAAGCATATCTACACATGCATCATTATTATAATACCCTTGTAAGAAGTTTTAGGTCAGAGGCGTTGAAGGCAACAAATAACCATTCAATACCACTTGTTATTCGATGTTAGGAAGGTGCAATATAAGTAGTTCAAAGGAGTTAGGCAAACCAAGTGCCACTTGGCATAATATTTCCTCCATTGTGCTTTATACAATTGTAGACATTTATCATTGATTCAAATTTAAAGTTTATTGCTTGCATCAAATACTAGTTAAAAAGTAAACTTATTAGTCTCATACTTAAAGAAAAGAGACATAGAAAATACAATTTTAGAGGATAAACCTTAAAAATAAAACCTAAAATTGTATTTCTAAAATCCTTCTACAAATAGTTGGTTACAAGTGATAGAAGTTTAATATTATTCTAAAGTTTGTTATCCTATCCTTAGGGAGACATAAGGAGTTCCATAAAACCTAACTCTTGAAAACTTTATCAAGATAGTTCTCATTCTCTAAAATAGGGATTTACAAGGAAGCATACTAGGGCCATCATGACAACAAATAAATTCATCCTTATAGAATCTCAGCTACTTAAAGGTCTAAACTACTTTTCATGGAAGAACAAAGTAAGAGCAATCTTGATATTTCAAAAACTATGGGGAATTGTCAAAGGAATAACCACTAAATCTAATACAGGTGATACAAAGATTCAGAAGTTTGAAGAAAGTGATGCAAAAGTATTAATGATAATAACTTTTACCATCACAAATGAAATACAACATCACATTAGCTTAGCAGGAATATCTACAAAATCTTGAAAAATGTTAGAGAAAATATTTGAAGGGAAAAATAAAGCTACTATATTAAATATTCAAACTCAATTACATTCCTTGAAAATGAACAATGGTGAAAGTGTAGAACTATTCCTAAGGAAGGTAGTAGATATTAAAGGGAAATTATTAATCTTAGGAGAAGAGGTAAAAGATACGTTTCTTGTTCAAGTAAACCATGGGAGGACTTCATGATAGCTACAAGCATCTAGTTACATCCTTACGAGTCCTAAGTAAAGATACTTCATTTGATGAGTTAGTCAATATTCTTCAATAATATGAGGTGGAAAGTATAATTAAATATGAAATGACTAAGAATGCATTAGTCTCAAAGGACAACCCATAGGGAAATATTGCATCATACTCAAAAGGATGAAGACCTTAGAATAATCAATATTGTTATGTATGTAGGAAGAAAGGACATAGCACTAACTACTACTAAATAAACCATGGGAGGACTTCATGATAGCTACAAGCATCTAGTTACATCCTTACGAGTCCTAAGTAAAGATACTTCATTTGATGAGTTAGTCAATATTCTTCAATAATATGAGGTGGAAAGTATAATTAAATATGAAATGACTAAGAATGCATTAGTCTCAAAGGACAACCCATAGGGAAATATTGCATCATACTCAAAAGGATGAAGACCTTAGAATAATCAATATTGTTATGTATGTAGGAAGAAAGGACATAGCACTAACTACTACAAATTCGATCCTAGAAATCAGAATCAAGGAAATCAGACAAATTATAGAAACCAACAAAATAGGGTATTCCAACCAAGGCAGTATCAACCACAAAAGCATTAGTTTCAATATCCACATACTTCCCAAAATTAATACCCTCAATTGGAATATCATAGAGGGAATCAGAAATGGCACTTAGTACAAAGGATTCAAGAAATAGAAGAACTACAAGAATATAAAAATGAACATGAATTCAAAGCTCTTTTGACAAGAATAATATATCATGAAGACACTATTTGTTTGAACAAGACTCAAAAAACAGAGAAGGAGAATACAAAATCTAGAACCAGAATCAAGATCCATATTGAAGACTAAAGTACTCAAAAACTAAACAATGTAATACAGGGGGGTGTTGGAATATATTACATTATTTGGTTCTTTACTAATGTACCATCTACTAGACATGTTATCACTAAAGAGAAATACAGGTAGAACTCCTTAAGAAATGGTATATGGTGAGAAAGCCTTGTTGCCCCCCAAGATAGAGAAATTAGAACTTCCTCTGTTGTTACAAGATCATGAGAACCCTAATTCCTTACAAAGGAGGTTAGACCAAATTGTCTAGTTGCAAGAACAAAGAAGAGAGACCTTAAAAAAAATAATTGATCAAACCCAAAAAATTGTAAAATCATTTAACAAGAAAGAAAAAGGTACTCCCTTTTTTGAAGGTGATATAGTAATCTACTAGGATCCCAAAAATGATAAGCACGGTGAGAAAGGAAAACTTGAACCCAAGTGGCTTGGTCCTTACCAAATATCTCAAGTTTTTGGTCAAAACACTTATAAGTTGCAAACCTTGGAGGGAGAGTTGATGATAATCCCCATCAATGGTATACATCTCAAGATTTACAACCCCTACCTTGGGGTCAATAGGGAGTAAAAGCCCTAAAATAAAAATAAAGTAACAATAAAAATAAAAAAAATATTTAAATAAAATTTAAAATAAAAATAAAACCCAAAAACATAATGTTATTCCTGTTAGGACGTTGTGTTGTTTGTTTTTGGTATTCAAGTGTTTTCTTACTACTATTTTGTTTTGTTTTGCTTTGTGTGGTTTTAATTGTGTTATTTTCATGATTATCATAGGATGATGAGTATTCCTTACTGATTGTTTCTCTAAAAACAATATTGAGAAGAGGAAATTTATTTTATATTTTGATGATGCTTACAATTTTTAAATTTAAATGTTTATACAATTGTCATATGATATGAGATAAAACAGAGTAAAATTAGAGTTGTTGATACATTATGCCAAAGCCTCACATTGTAAATACTATAAAAATAAATTTTAGGGTCCAAGAGACAGATTTATCTTTAGTAAGATGGTTGAGCTAAAAATCATTACACTCTATTATTTAGCCAAAAACTAATCCTCAACTCAGGCATACTCGTTGCACAATTTGCTTATATCAAAATATTTCTCAAAAAGAGAGAAAATTAAAATGATGCAGATTGAGCCAATATCTGAGATATCTTGGAAAATATCTATTGGGGCTATAAACGCCTGACTGGCAGTAGAGTAAAACTAGATGGGATCAGTAACATCTCCACAGGGGCTATAGACGCTTGACTGGTAGTGGAGCCTTGCAAATGGTAAAAATATAAAAGAGTGAAATTAATTATTAGGATTAACCATTTTCCAAACATTATGAAGTTCTGGAAGACCCAAGAATAAAAAATGAATGCACTAATACACACTTTGGCCAAGGCATGATGGAACAACCAACTTTGATGCATTATGTATAATCATATTTTAGGACTTTGTTGAAAAATCATAACAATATTTTCAAAGGCTCATCTGATCTCAAAATCCTGATCCTTGGATCCAAATTTGACTAAGGAAAATAATAGTTTTTGGATACTCTATCGCTTGGATATAATGTTTTTTGTTGTTTTATTGCATCTTTTCAGTTTTAAGTTTTTGTTGTTTACGTTTTTTATTTTCTAATCAGGTTTGATGGTTCATGATTCTATCCAAAGCTTGTAATAAAACTAGGAGATTCTGGAATTCTCAAGTGCCTCAGGTTTTGAGCACATTATCCCAGTCAGAGCCTATGTTGGAGCTAAAATTGACTCAACATTAGATACCCCTAAATTTAAATTTTTGGATTTCCAAAGCCTTCGTCTAAATTTGCTGGTCTCTATTACATTTGCTTTTGTAAAATTGGTTTTTAATTTTTGACTCTAATTAGTTGTTTTAAAACATTTATCTTAATAAAAAATTAAAGCCATAACCTTAACCGGTCGATTAATTACCTTTAGTCATTAAGAAAGCAACTATTAACCTTATCCGATAACCAATGGGCTTATAATTCTTAAAGGGTAAATAAAATTTTCACTAAAAGTCCCCTAAGTCCTTGGTCCTTATAAGAAAATATATCGAAGCATAACATCCTAAGTAAAAAACATAAGTCTAAGGTTTGAATTTAATCACGTGGGAAGTTGAAGGTATGCGCCCCTTCGTGGTAATAGTCAAGCAACTCCTCCAATCTGGATGGATGCGCACACTCCCACAAGATCTGAATGAATGCCTTTCACAATTAACCTGAAGGTTAAATCAAGGTTTAAGTCAAACAATGCCATGGTCAAAAGGATTATAATATAAGGTATAAATAAAATAAAATAAATTAAATTGAAGTAAGGGTTATGTGCCCCTTCATATTAAAATCCAAGCAAGTCTAAAGATCTGGATGGTAGCACTTCATCCCTTGAGATCTGGATGGATGCGCTCATATAAGCAACCCAAAGGTTAAGTCAAAGAGACTCATGATAAAAATTGCATAACCTAAGATCTAAGATAATTTATCTGATTAAAGCCAAGTAAGGGTATGCATCTCCTTTGTTTAAGCATTGATCAAGTTGATAGATCTGGAAGGCTGCGCTTGACCTATGGCTAATCCAATGGATGCGAGCCCTTCAAAATGTCAAATCATTAAAGCCAAAAAGTCAAAAATAGTAATAGTACAACTCTTTTTAAATTAAATCTAAGTCATGCACCCGTTTGGTTAAATATCAGGTAAATTCAAAATATCTAAGGGTAGCACTCACTCCATCTCGATCCAACGGATGTGTGCCCACTAAATATAATAAGGGTTAATCACAAATATTTATTAACAAATAATCCAAATCTTAATACAATTAATTTAATGGTTACGCATAGGTTTAAGCTAAGCCACATCATTATAAAGCTTAACGGTTAAAAGATATGCACCTTCCTAAATTTGAGCGATTGTGATTGTTCTCGAGGAGATTCGACGGTCGTGCGCCACTTAGAATATCAGAACTTTAAAAACGAAGGGTTTAATTGCCTAGAGATGAACTATATTTAAATCATTTTAAATATTAAATAATCATGATTAGCGAGGATCTTAATACATGGCTAATCAATCCCCCTATGTTTAATCAAAAATTATTTGAAACTAAGGGTATACGCCCGTTGTTTAAAACTTGTATAGATTTGGAGAGAAATGACCATGCCCAATCTTGAGAAGATTTGATTACCGCACGACCTAAAATTAAAGTGTCCATTTAAGTGGTGGACAAAAGGCTTGCATCTTCACTAGATTAGATGACGACACGCGATCTCCATAAAATATTATGGCGATGCTTTCCCGAAGTAATCAATTATTAACGAAGTTTAGATTTCATCGATAAAGCAAGGTAAAAGCATGATTGAAGTCAAGATAATCATGATTAGTAAGGATTCTAATCACATGGTTAATCATTCCCCCTTTATTCATCACCACTTTAGAAAGAATTACTAAGTCCTAAAGAAAAATTATATCATAAGGCCATGAGCATCCGACAATTAATTTTTAATTAAAACAACGGTAACCATGTTTAGCAAGGGGATTAATACATTGCTAATCCTTTCCCCCTTCGATATATCAATAATTATATCATAGGATTTTAAATAATAAAGGTATGTACCCCATTTTTAATGATCTTGTAGGTTAAGGGATATCAATGGTTGCACTGATCATCAGTTGATCTGATGGTAGCTCTCACAGTAGATCGATCGATCGTTAAGAGCTATCATCTAAGCTGAGGTTAACTATCTTCCATATTCATCAGATCTAATGGTGGCACCAATCCTCATCAAATCTAATTGTAGCACTTTTCCAAAGCGGTCAAAGATTAACAAATTAGTCATTGACAAAGTTATGGTCAAAGCAAGATCTAACGGTCACGTTCATCTCTAATCAGATCCGATGGTAGTGCTTCATCAAGGTGACCAAAAGGTAATCATGATAAAATTATTGTGCGATTAAAGGTTGAAGTGGATCCTAATCGTTATTAGTAAGGGTATAAGCATATATTAATGTTTCCCCCCAGGATATAAAAAGCACGCATCATTAGTTGATCCAACGACAGTGCTTGATCTCACCTAGATCTGATGGTAGCACTTTTTTTGAGGTATTCAAAGGTTAATTTCGTCAAGGTATTTTGGTCAGATGATTAATTAAAGGCTAATAAGGCTAATATTAATGTCTAATTAATATTAGAGGAGGGTCTAATATGTTGTTAATGACCCCCTCTCTCTCGGTTAATCTTGGAGTATATTTGGAACCTGATCTAATGATGAATGCTTCAAAGAGATGATTGAATTATGAAGGCATATGTTTTAATAAGAGGTCATTAATGTTCTAATCACCAGATTAATATTGATAAATCAATATTGTACGCAGGTTAATACTTTAATTAATAAGCGTAGTGATTATTAATTATTGACCTAAGTCTTGCTAAATAAATTTCTACTAACCATGGTTTTTCGACCAGATATGACTAACCAACTTAGCATAGGTTTATTATGTCATTGGACTAACAATCATGCAAGTTTAGGGATATCAATGATGGTGCTTGAAGTGGATCAGATCTAGTGTTATGATCAATGAACAATTTTTAAAGAGTAAGTATGATGGATAAGGTGTCTTAAGTATTGATTAAATTTTGATTAATCCTAATAATCATAATTAGGCTAAGACAACCCAGTTATGATATATTCTTCTTATGGACTAACCAACATGTAGGTTAGGGAATCTTGATGAGCGCATGCTTCCATGATCAGAACCAATGATTAGCGCTCAATAATATGATCGTTCTTTAACAGTATATCTTTTCAATCTAAATATTTCATAAAACTAAGATGGTTGAATGTTTATGATGAAATTCCTAGGAATGCTACCACCAATACGTTCTAAATACCATGTCAGAAAATGGTGCCACCTAAAAACCAATGAGAACACTATAAATGATTAGAGGTACATAAACCAAAGGCCATCGTAGAGGTACAGGCCGATGAAGTCATATGCCATAACTTCTCAATTTTTAGAAACAACACAATGATAAGCATTCATTGGCTAAATTGAAAATACAGTTGGTGATAGTTGTTCATTAATAACACCCTGTACAAAGACAGTGAAGCCACTCCTCTATCAATTACTTAAACCCCCACTCTCGAACACCATTACCACCCTGGTTATCTCAAAGTAAAGAATTGTTGTGGACAAGCATAGATTTAAAGAGTTACCATTAGCAATTGAGAACTCAAAAGAGTGTGAAAATGAGTTGAAGTGTTATATATAAGTAGAATGGCCACCTAGGGAGCTGCTTTTGTGCCTAAAGACACCCAAGAGGTAGTAAAATTCATCATAAACCAGACATCGTATGTCGAGCTCCCCGAGGAAGTTGTTGTCATGATGGGAATGTATGATTTATCTAGATAGTCTAGGAAAGACAAGAAGCTCATGCCAACCCAACAATATGAAATTGAAAACACCTATATTCGGAGTTTTGAGTCCATTGAAGAGAATTTACAATGCTCTCCATGGTTGTTTGTGGATTTGTTCCACAAAGCAAGAAAATCGTAAAACAAGGGAGCTCATAGAAGCAATATATGGAGAAGCAATGTGGGGAAACTGATATGTCCCAGAGTATACTACTTTGTGGACCTGATGGCATGGCTAGCAGTAGCCTACAATGAGAACACCAAAACCTTTAGGGACAACAAGGATCGACCAATGTTCAGTATTGTTCTCAAGTACATCAAAAAAGTCTTCAAATTGATGCCTTCGAACATGCCGCTAATCCACTAGGTAATTGAGAGACAGTCTCACATGTTAACTGGTTTAGAATATTTCAAAATGTTTTTTATACATATGAAAATGTACAAGATAAATTCCCTATTAGAAAAACTGCATTCAAGCCATGGGTCAGGGCTTTTTGTGATATGGTTAACATCCTTTTAGGAGTACAAGAACTCAATGTGGTATGGATGGATATATTTTATCTAGTAACACAAAGTAATATAAGTGTGGACACCCCCATCTATGCCTGGGAAGAATAATTGAGTAGGCAAATGCACTCCTAGCTGACCGAATTGAAAAAGGTAGTCTTAGAACAAAGGAAACAAATACCTCGTTTCTCCCACTACTCAATTCTCATGCACCTGCTAGCTGGGAAATTAGGATATGAAAGTAAAAATATACTAGGGGACACTGATAGTCCATACCTCTAGAATAGGTTTTGGAGGATACATGAGGGATGCACCCACTTAGGATATTTTTGCGACAATTTATTGGTCTAGATTCACTGGATCCTAATAGGTGATATTCCTGAGATATTAGCGCCTGGAGTGAGAGCTTTCATAAAAAAAAATAGGAGACTACTTCTTCTGGGAAGGCTTCACGTATATTTGGCTTTATGGGGCCAAAATCCCTCCCAAATTGTTACCAACTTATTGCCCTTTTTCCTTGGCCACCCTGGAATTAGCGAGATAGGTTGTAGAGGAAGCCAAAATGAGACAAGCAAAGAAGCATGGTCGAGTCCCCTAGCTTAACGTTCCCTGCAAATTCAAATATTACATCTTTGTAGGGTATCTAGCCCTGTTCAAGGGCATGTATGATTTAGAAATCTTAGACTTTGAAGAAATAACTTGTAACTGTTCAAGGGCTTAACGTTCCTTTTGGAAAATATAGAGATATGATCACCCACAAATATTCTTGGGTCAAACACAGGAAGGACTTATACGAAGAAGCACTCCTAGAAGCCATAGAAAAGGGAGAATATTTACAAAGAGTATGAGGGAATTCCCTGATGATCACAGAGGTAATTCACAAGTTAAAACACCGTATGAATACCCCTCAAAGTTGAACGTAGTAAGAAGGGTTTCTATGGATATTTAGAAGCTCCATTTTTCCCTACTCCCACTCAAGTGATCCGAGAAGATCCTATATTAGAAATAATAGAAGAGCAGGAAATTGAACAAATGGAGCACCAAATTCAAGTCCCTGAGAGCCATCAACTCAGAATAGAGGCAACGCCCAACACTTCACAAGAAAATATTGTAAGACCTCATACAGAGAAAGGAAAAGAATTTACCCTAGAATCTTGTCAAGAATTTGCAATTTCAAAAAAATGGGCTATAGCCCCTATTTCTGACCAACTACTGGCCCTTACTAGTGTTAAAAAGTTAGCCCTGTAGGCCATACCCATCTCACTGAAAATCAACAACATAGAAGTACAAATTCCATCAATGATACAAATGAATATGAGGAGAGTAGGTGGTTTCAAGGACCTCCTAAGAGAACACATGACAAGAAGTTGTGTTTGCCCTTGAGGCAAAGAAGTCTAAGCTAGCTCTAACATCAACAAAAGTTACACTAGAAAGGGTAGAGGAAGAAATAGTTTTCAGTATTGCCAATGAGAAGTAGCAGGAATGGGTGGCATGGGAGAAATCTCTATTGTAGGAGTACAGGAGGACATGTGCAGAACACCTGTTGCAAAAATATCCATCCCTGCACCATAGAAGGATTTTATCTTTGGGATTGATGATGAAATAGGGGATATTACAATGTATAGGGAAGAGTATGACATGGTCAAAATGAATAAGGCTATGAATATAAATACTATAGACCATCTGCACTAGAAAACCAAAGACTTGAGGAGCCAGTTGGAAATGAGTGATAAAGATAAGGTAGAAATGCAAGCTTTGATCAAAGACTTCCAAGAACAGTTGTCTCAATAAAAGGCCTCACAGGTACCACTTAATATAGCAAGGGAAGAGGTAGACTATGCAGTATGCCTCTCTAAAATCAGAAAAGAGAACTTCTTGAAGATACAAGATAGGATTGAAGGAATTACAGAAATGTTCAGACAAATCATATTGATCAGATTTACTATCCATGAGATGGAAAGCATGTTGTATCAAAAGGAACAAAATTTGGAAGTTGTTTATCCTACTCTCTTACTGATGGTAGATTATTATGAAGAGCTGCAGGATAAAGATGTAGTCCTGAGTGATGGTACTGAGATTAGAACCAGTTTTGAATTTATGAAGGTGTCATTGTTTAATGGAAACTTAGGGAAATGGTACAATGATATACTAGGGGTGTGCTCCTTGTTAGATGATATTAGAGGAAATTTAGCAGACGTTGGGCTATCACTTGAAGATTTCTTAGAAACTGTCGACACCAAAGACCTCATCCTACACAAAATAGAGAGATTTGACTATCATCCAGATGATGAAAAATATATGGACTACCTTCTTAGTCAATACTGTGGATTCCTTGGTTTCCATGTATGAGAAGAATAAGGCTTTCATCAACGTCCAAAAGAGCAAAATCCTGCAAGAAATGAATTTAGTGAGGTTTGTTGTATCCTTTCATATAGAGGCATGGAGGCTAATTGAAAAAAAATCAAAAAGCTCCAACAAATAAAAAATATAAAAGAAACTAGAGTGCGTGGCCTATAGATAAAATTGAATACCCCTCCAGGAGAAGAAATAAAGAACACCGAAATAGGTTAGAGTTCAAAATCAGGGGGTCGACTAGAGGATGAAATAGGAATAGAGGAGGAGTACTCATCGAGCACTGAGATAATCAGTTAAATAGTTGAATAAAAAATTTTCTAACAAAGTGTACAATATGAGAAAAGGGGATAGTGGAGGACATTTGTACAAGTATTTGGGAGATTAAACCTAAATATGACAAGTGTAAAGTCCAAATGAGGCCAAAAATAACAGATTCAAGAACCTAGAGCTATAAAGACACCAGTTGTGATCAGAATATGCATCAAGCTTTAGAGATAGCAAATTTTGCTAAGAGGTATACTTGAGTGCCCTGTGAGTTGTGTTGTTGTATCCTTTGTGTTTTTTTTCTGTTCACCCATCATTCTTCCCCTTTGCCATGCAGGTTTTTGTAGAACTATACTTAAGAAGTTGAGAACATTTCCAGTTATTTTTTAGCCTGAAGTCCAGAGATTCTTCTTGTTACCAGATTGGAATAAGAGAATTGAAGAAGTCTTGTTACATTATTTGAACAAAATTTTCTCATTGTACTAAAAAGTTGTAACATATTTCAATTGCATTCTGTAAATTCTGCATGTAAATTCATTGAAAAATTAATACAATTTTGGGGTTCAATTCTATCATTTTTATCTTCATAGCAGATTACATTATTTGAATGTGTTATGAACATTTATTTTGTTGGTTAACTGTTAGATATATTACGATATTCGAATGAGTCTAATAATACCAATTTCTCTTTCCCCCATTCTCTCTGTTCAACTTATAAGCGTTGTTAAATTACTATAATAGCCCAATGAATCTAGGCATCGGTCTATATAAGGCATAATAAGATTTTTTGTCTTTTCTTGGTCATTTTAATATAAGTAGTGTATAACTAAAATCTGGAGTGCTTAAACTTGCAATATCTTATGTTTATCACTGGGGTTCCTTACCCATTCTAGTCCTTTTCTTTAGCAATATATCTTTTATTAGAATAAAAAGGTAGGTTGAGCAGAGCCTGTAATAGCTTGTTGGTTTCAAACAAATTATTGTAGCATGACAATCGAATCCTATGGATGGAAGAAATTGTTCCAACATGTTTCATTCTCCTAAAGGCATTTTTTTTGTCAAGACTACATATGAGACCCAATCATTTTCTAGGGGAGGATATTTTCCAGCATAAAGGATTTGATATCCTCATTTGATCCCCAAGATTACATTTTTTTATGGCTATGTTTGCAAAATAAAATTTTGACTATTGATAATTTATGTAAGAAAGGATTCCATCTTCCCAATATTTGTCTCTTGTGTTCTAAGGATGCTAAATCTATGGATCATATTTTCATCCATTATGATTTCTCAAATAAGGTGCTAAATGTTTTATTGGATTCTTTTTCCATCAAATGGACTTTATGTCAAACTTTGAAAGAACTTTTCATTAAGTGGAAATCCCCCTTCATCAATCACAACCTCACTAGGGTGTGGGATCTGGTTCTTCCTTATTTTTTATGGGGTATTTGGTGGGAGAGGAACAAAAGAATTTTCAAGGATATTACTAGGGATGAATCGTTTGTCTTTATAAGAATTAAAGTTGTATTGATAATAACATGATTGTCTTTGATGTTAGAAATGGTAGGGAGGAAGTTGTGGAGAAAGAGGCTATTGTTAGTTGGAATCTGAATCTAGAGAATTTTGTTTCTGTATTCACTATTCAAAAAGATTGGCTACTAGATGGCATAAACCAACTAAAGGGTGGGTCATTCTAAACTTTGATGGGGCTACCAAAGGTAATCCTAGGAGGGCTGGTGGAGGGGGTGTTGTTAGAAATGATAATGGTGAGGTCATTTGGGCTTACGCTAAATATTATGGTATTCAAACCAACTACCTAGCTGAAGCTAAGGCTCTTTTATTGGGTGTTGTTCACCAAGTTTTTGAAGGGGGCTTCAAAAAATTATCATTCAAGGTGACTCCTTGAACATCATTCAGGATCTACAGGTTGGAAATACTGCTAATTGTTTCATCCTAAATATTATTAAGGACACATCAAATATTATGGAAGGTATGTTAGAAGTTAAAATTGAGCATATTTACAGGGAGGGTAAGAAGGATGTTGATGTTATGGCCAATTTGAGGGTGGATAGTGGCCAATTTAGAATTTGGGAATATAATTTCCCTTCGTGGTTACTGATAATTATTGCTTTGGAAGCATTGGGCCTACCTATCTAGTAGGTATTTTTGTTATATTTTTGCTTGGATGAGATCTGTAATATGCTATAAGGTAACACATAGAGCTGAAGACAAAATTAACAAAACAACACCCATATTTCAAATATTAATACAATTGTATTAAGGTAACACATGCAGAGTTGGCAGAGTGCCATTGAACTCTGTTATAGTTTAATACAATGAGGAAATATTGTTCAAATAATTTAACAAGATTCCTTCAACTCATCCCGTTTCAATCTAGCAACAGGAAAAATCTTTGAGATTCTGGCTACAAAAAAACTATAAATATTCTCAGCTTCCTAAGCACAATTCTTTCAAAACCTACATAGAAAAAGGGAAGAATAAGGGATGACAGGGACAAAATACACAAAGGAAATACAACAACACAACTACTAGGGCACTCAAGTACCTCTTAGCAAAAATGCTATCTTTGAGTGCTTGATGCAGATTTTGGCCCTAGATGCTTCCTTTTATAGCCTCTGGTTCTTGAATCTGTTATTCTTGGTCTGATCTTGGCCTTAAATTTGTCACCATATCCACTGATCTTTTTGTATGTTGTCAAGTTGTATTGAGATTTTTCCTTGGATTGAAGGGAGCTTTTATACTAAACAGATTTGGCAAACTTATTTTTCTTCTTTTGCAATGTATACTTTCTTATTTCCTATCTATCCTAGTTATTCAATTATGTCGTTATAGATTGACCAGGCTGCTATAGTAGAATTTTGACGTAAGACAAAGGGAGACCCGACGTGATGGCAAAGGAAGAGGAGGCGGTATGGAATGCAGACAAACAGAATGGCATAGATTACATAATGGTTAAGAAGTAGGTGGAAGCAAAGGGAGTTGATTTGTACATGGGACAGTGGTGAGATGACGCTCTATGGAGTGAATGGTTATGATGGACAAGAGAAGATGCCTAGAAGGGGGAGGGCAGTGCTAGGTACGAGGAAAAATAGAATGGAAAATAAGATCTGGAAGTGCCTATATGGCACTTTTATAACTATATCCCGTCGGAGTGAACCCTCCATAACTATATTCCATTGAAGCGCGGAGTGAGTAGCTCTTTGTAAGATGGAGCCACATTTCACTCTTAACGCACCTTATTCATCTACTAAAAATACAAAATAGGAAATGGTTATGCCTACGTATTGTGCTCTCCATTGCTTTTCTCAGTGATGTCTCTGTTTTTCCTCTAGCCACCATATTTATAAACCGATGGATTTTATATGAGCTTGCTCAGACAATATTATTTTATTTTCTGCATGGTATGCTATATTTCTTGGTGGGCATGCATGATTCGATTTTGTTTTGAGATGTCAAGATTTGTCTTTCGATCAATTCACCTCAACTTCACACTAGTATAGTCACAGTGATCTTTCTTGATAGTCTATTTGTTTTGTCCCTTGGTTTTAGCCTGAATTAGTCATTTCTTTGGGTCCTTTACCTGTGTTTCCAATTCACCTTGCAGTGGCTGCTATTTTTCGTAGCTTATTTTGGTTTAATGGTTGTACTTGTTAATGATTCACCACCTTAGTCTCGGTTGCATTGTTATGGAATATTTTTCTTTTCCTCTGGTTGTAGTCTGCTAGATTTGTATATGGAGGATCATGCCTATCAGATCCATCAACTAATAATGATCATTGTATGGGATTCTCATTGTACACCTGTGTTTAATACCTTCAGACATGCAAGAATGTTAGCCCTATAATATCGAGGGTACATGTCAATAGTGGTCGTGCACAATATAGGAGACATTTTACCCTTTAATTGATTAGTCGATTCATGCCTTTATTTTACTGAGGATATTAACCTTTGTGTCAAAATTTAATTAGAGTTTTATCCTAAGTTTGATATTTGCTTATTTGAGAGTAATCAAAATTACTAACCTTTGGTTAATGGATGACTTTTAATGACCAAATTACCTTGCCAATGGTCTACCATTTGATCAACCCTACAATTACGTGCTCGTCCAATTATCTAGACATGTGCCAAGGTTTATCAAGATTGGGGGATCATTATCAACGTGATCAAACCATTTTTAAACCTTAATCAATTATTCGACGATGAAATGGACCATGTCTCTTAACCTCCAAGTAAATTGGTCATGCGCGACCGTCGAATTTGGTCGGGTTTCACCGTTGTCGTTGGATCTGGTATATTTATGCTCTTTTTATTTGAATTTATTTCCTTTTGATGGTCAATGAGGAAATCTTGTTCAAATGATGTAATAATATTCCTTCAACTCATCTCGTTCGAATCTGGCAACAGGAAAAAACTCTGAGTTTATGGCTTTGAAAAACTAGAAATATTCTCAGTTTCCTAAGCACAATTTTGTCAAAACCTGCAATAAACCTATAACACATTCAAATAATGTAATATGATGTAAGGTAACACATAGAGTTGAAGATAAAATTAACAGAACAACACCCTAAAATTGTATTAATATTTCAAATATTGTAGTTTATATTTGAAATATTGTATTAAACTACAATATTTGAAATATTGTAGTTTAATAGAATGAGGAAATATTGTTCAAATAATGTAACAAGATTCCTTCAATTCATCCCGTTCCAATGTGGCAATAGGAAAAATCTAAGTTTCTGGCTCAAAAAAACTGGAAATATTCTCAGCTTCCTAAGCACAATTCTTTCAAAATTTGCACAACAAAAGGGAAGAATGAGAGATGACAGGGAGAAAAGACATAAAGGAAATACAACAACACAACTAGTAGGGTACTCATGCATACCTCTTAGTTAAAATGTTATCTTTGAATACTTGATGCAGATTCTGGCCCTGGATGCTTCCTTTTATAGCCTCTGGTTCTTGAATCTGTTATTCTTGGTCTGATCCTAGCCTTACATTTATCACCATATCCATTGATATTTTTGTAGCTTATCCAGCCTTATAGACCCTGGATCTTCTCCTATTGAGAATTTTCCTTGGATTGAAGGGAGATTTTATACTAAACAGATTTGGTAAACTTATTTTTCTTCTTTTGTGATGTATACTTTCCTATTTCCTATCTATCCTAGTTATTCGATTATGTCATTATAGATTGACCAGGTTGCTATAGTATAATTTTGATGTAAGACAAAGGGAGACCCAACGTGATGGTGAAGGGAGAGGAGGCGACATGGAGTGCTAATGGACAAAGTGGCATAGATTACAAAATGGTTAAGAAGTAGGCAGGAGCAATGGAAGTCGATTTGTACATGGGACGATGGTGAGATGATGCTTTGTGGAGTGAATGGTCACAATGGACAAGAGAAGATGCCCAAAAGGAGAGGTCAGTGCTAGGTAGGAGGAAAAACAGAATGGAAAAAAAGATTTGGAAGTGCCTATATGGCACTTTCATAACTATATCCCGTCGGAGTGAACCCTCTGTAACTATATTTCATTAAAGCATGGAGTGAGTAGCTCTTTGTAATATGGAGCCACATTTCACTCTTAACTCGCCTTCTTCATCTTCTTAAAATGTAGAACACGAAATGGTAATGCCTATGCATTATGCTCTCCATCGATTTTCTTAGTGATGTCTTTGTTTTTCCTCTAGCCACCCTTATTTATAAACCGATGGCTTTGATATGAGCTTCCTCATGAAGGATTATTTTATTTTTTACATGGTATGCTATCTTTCTTGGTGGGCATGCGTGATCTAATTTTGTTTTGGGATGTCAGGATTTGTCTTCTGATCAGTTCACCTCATCTTCACACTGGTATAGTCCCTATGATCTTCCTTTATAGTCTATTTGTTTTATCCCCTGGTTTTGGCCTGAGTTAGTCATTTCTTTGGGTCCTTTGCCCATGTTTCCAATTCACCTTGTAGTGGCTGCTATTTATCATAGTTTTTTTGGTTTAATGGTTGTACTTGTTAATGATTCGCCACCTTAGTTTTGCTTGTATTGTTATGGAATATTTCTCTTTTCCTCTGGTTGTAGTCCACCAAATTTGTATATGGAGGATCGTGTCTATCAGATCCATAAACTGATGATGACCGTTGGATGGGATTCTCATCATACACCTATGTTTAATACCTTCGAAGGTGCAAGAATGTTAGCCTTGTAATATTAAGGGTACATGTCAATGGTGGTCATGCGCAGTATAGGAGATATTTTACCCTTTAATTGATCAGTCGATTCATACCTTTATTTTACTAAGGATATTAACCTCTATCTCAAAATTTAATTAGATTTTTATCCTACGTTTGATATTTTCTTATTTGAGAGTAATAAAAAATAGTAACCTTTGGTTAATGGATGACTTTTAACGACCAAATTACCTTGCTAATGGTCTACCATTTGATCAACCCTACAATTATGTATTCGTCCAATTATCTAGACATGTGCCAAGGTTTATCAAGATTGGGGAATCATTATCAACATGATCAAACCCTTTTTAAACCTTAATCAATTGCTCGACGATGAAATGGACCATGTCTCTTAACCTCCAGGTAAATTGGTCATGCGCGACCGTCGGATCTGGTCGGGATTCATCGCTGTCGTTGTATCTGGTAGATTTATGCTCTTTTTATTTGAATTTATTTCCTTTTGATGGTCATGAGTAAACGCGACCATTGATTTCATTAGCTTTGATTTGTCTTTTGAACGAAGTGTCGTCGTTGGATCTTCCTAGTTTGCACGCGAACGTCGATCTTCATTGATTATTATTTTATCGAGCCCTCTTTTAATCTTTAAGCAACTCTTTTGGAGTGAACTGTTAGATCAACCAGGCTCAAGCACAATCGTTGGATCTATTTGGATTCGAGAGCATTTGAATTTGACTTGGATGGGATCCTTTTATCGGTTGACTACTTTGTGATGCGCATTACCATTGGATTACCCCTAGTGAAGGCGCATTGGTTGATATTCCTCAGACCTACACATGCTTTAATCATGAGAGTGGTTAATGATTTCAATCTAACCTTGGTGATTCGTGGTAAAGCACATCTATCAGATTGACTCTTGATCAAGCGCAATCATGGATCTTCTATAACTTGCAAGTTAGGTAACCAAAAATGCCTTAATTCTACTTGGGTCTATACTGACTCCTTTTTCTGAAACTATGTGACCTAGTAATTTTCCCTGTGTAGTCCCAAATATGCATTTTTTAGTATTCAAGAAAATTCCAAACTCTTTACACTTGGCAAAAAATGCAGCAAGATGTTCTAAGTGATCTTCTAGACTTTTAGAAAAAATTGTAATATCATCTAGATATATAACCACTATTTTGAACATAAGACCTTTGAAGACAACATTCATTGCTCTCTATAAAGTTGCCCCTGCATTCATCATACCAAAAGGCATTCTCAAATATTCAAAAGTACCCCATGGTGTAGTGAATGTTATATTGTGTCTGTCCACTGGATTGATCTATATTTGGTTATATCCATAAAATCCATCTAATAGTGACATTCTAGATTACCCAATTACTAGTAGCTTGTAATAATTATTCCATATTGGGCAAAGGATAATTATGCTTTAGTGAGCATGTTTTCAGGTTTCTAAAATTTACACAGAATCTGATATCCCCTTTCTTCTTTCTTACTAGTACCAAATTGGATATCCAAGATGATAATCTTACTTTTTTGATAATTTTAGAATCTAGCAGTTTTTGTACTTCCTTTTGCATTATTAAGTGTAAAGTAGGATTAAACTTCCTTTGCTTCTGACTAAAGGGCTTGGCATCTTCCTTCAGGGGTATGATATGTGACATAACATTAGTTTTTAAGGTTTTGAGGTCTTCATATGTTCAAGAAAAATGTTCTTTATTTCTTTTTAGGAAACTTATGTATCCTGCTTTTTCTTTTTCAGGTAAAGCTTTGTAAATTTTTACTATTTTAGGTTCTTTAACTGTACCAATATTGATATCACTAACAAACTTTTTTTCTTTCTTTTTCATGGTAGATAGTTTAGTTAAAAGGGGTTACTCATTTTTCCTTTCTCCAAACTTCCTTAGGACTGCAGTCTCCATTTTTGCAAAGTCTGCAATATCATTGGTAGGGAGGGTGTTAAACCATTCTCTGGCATCTTTTTCCAATGTTTGCAAAAATAACCTCAAGACTACATCTTCATGCTTTACTTCTAAACTATCCATGGCATAAAAAAAACTCTTGATATGATCCTCACCAGTAACTGCATGATTTCCTTGAAATTTGGATAAATACTTATGGGTTTTACTAGGTAAGACATCCAAATTTGTAGGTAAATTGAAATTTTTGTACCTATTAGTTCTCCACAGTTGAATATTCTGATTATATTAATTTTGTTGAGTTACTTGAGCCATTGTGACTGTAGGGGTAATAGAATTCCGATTTACAGTAGCACTACCTACAATAATGGGGGGTGGGTAACTTCAATATATTCTATTGAATTATCTACTACAATATTACTAACAACGGGGCTATGAGATTGAGAAGAATCAGATTTATCATCTACAACAAAATTTAAAACACTATTTACAACAATATCTACAGTAGTAGTATTCTGATTCTTACTTTTCTTCACGTTTATACTGGTAAAGTAAGATTTATTTTTATACACAATACTTTTCAGAACTAGGATTTGTTGAGTGTGGGTAAATACCTCTAGGTTCTCAAATTCTGGAAATAACTCTTTACCGTTTCTCCTGGTATGCACCAGCACGTTCTGCTCCTTCTTTCTTGATTTTTGATATTTGGGTTTGATTAGATAGAGTCACCAACACATGTAGTACAAAAAGAAAATAATGTATGATTAAGATTGCTTGATCTTTATACTCTCAGCCTTATAGGAGATAATTCTTGGGAAGCTTTTCAAGAAATTTTTAAAAAATCAAAATGATACATTGGAAAACACAAACAAAAAAGAAACAAAGAACATAAAAGATGCAAAAATTAAAATGTAGGTTCTTTATTTCAACTGGCCACTTGTTAATTAAAAATATAGCACCAAAAAACTGTTGGTGTAAGTTTGACAGGCCAGTGTGAATAGCCGGTACAAATATGTTGTGGAATCCTACGTCTAAATATTGAAGATTCTATCCCCAACAATGACGTCAAAAGACTGTTGGAAATTTTTTTAACATCCATAGGGTTGGGTTGTCATGCTACTAGAATTTATTTGAAAGCAATGAGCTATTACAGGATCTAGACAACCTATCTCTTTATTTTGGTAAAATATTTTATTATTAGATTTAAACAAACCAAAATTAGTAAGGAAACCCCTGTGCTAAACTTAAAGATTTTACAAGCTTAATGCACTTCCAAAATTTAGGTTCAAATTACTTTTATAAAATTGACCAATCAAGGATAAAAATTTTAATTATGCCTTATGTGTAGACTGGTGCCTAGATTCATTAGGTTTTTATAGTAATTTCAATAACACATTCATATGAACACAAAGAATAGGGAAAAGAAGAAATTGGCACTACCAAACTCATTCGAATATTGTAATAAACTTGATAGTTAACCAACAAAAGAAACATTCATGACACATTCAAATAATGTAGTATATTATGAAGTAACACACAAGACCGAAAACAAAGAATTTGACAAAATGGAGACCCAAAATTGTATTAACTTTCAAGGAAATTACATGTATATTTCATAGAATGCTTGTTGGAACCATTTCTTGCATCCATAGGATTTGATTGTCATGCTACAAGAAATCATTTGAAACCAACAAGCTATTATAGGCCTTGGTCAACCTATCTCTTTATTCTGATTAAAACAAAAATATTGCTAAAGAAAAACTATAGGATGGGTAAGGAAATCCAACAATAATTTATGATGATACACGGATTACACGCTCCATATTAGAATTACACTAGATGTATTAAAATGACCAAATAATGAAAATAACCGTTATTATACCTTATGTAGATTGGTGCCTATCCAAGTGGGCTGTTATAACAATTTAACAACTTAATTATCATGAAAAAAAAGAAAGGGGAAGAGGGAAATTGGTGCTATTAGACTTATTTGAATATTACAATAAACCTAAAAGTTAACCAACAAAAGAAATCCTCACAACACATTCAAATAATGTAATATGATGTAAGGTAACACATAGAGCTGAAGATAAAATTAACAAAACAGCACCCCAGAATTGTATTAATATTTCAAATATCATTACATGTAGAGTTGGTAGAGTGCCATTAAACTCTATTATAGTTTAATACAATGAGGAAATATTGTTCAAATAATGTAATAATATTCCTTCAACTCATCCCATTCCAATTTGGCAACAGGAAAAATCTTTGAGTTTTTGGCTACAAAAAAACTAGAAATATTCTCAGCTTCCTAAGCACAATTCTTTCAAAACCTGCACAACAAAAGGGAAGAATGAGGGATGATAGGGAGAAAAGACACAAAGGAAATACAACAACACAACTACTAGGGCACTCAAGTATACCTCTTAGCAAAAATGCTATCTTTGAATGCTTGATGCAGATTAGGGTTCTTGAATCTGTTATTCTTGGTCTGATCCTGGCATTACATTTGTCACCATATCCACTGATCTTTTTGTTTGTTGTCCAACTGTATAGACCCTAGATCTCCTATTGATATTTTTCCTTGGATTAAAGGGAGCTTTTATACTAAACAGATTTGGCAAACTTATTTTTCTTCTTTTGCAATGTATACTTTCTTATTTCCTATCTATCCTAATTATTCGATTATGTCGTTATAGATTGACCAAGTTGTTATAGTAGAATTTTGACGTAATACAAAGGGAGACCCAATGTGATGGTGGAGGGAGAGGAGGCAGTATGGAGTGTAGACGGATGGAATGGCATATATTACATAATGGTTAAGAAGTAAGCGGGAACAAAGGGAGTCGATTTGTACATGGGACAGTGGTAATATGATGCTCTATGGAGTGAATGGTTACGATGGACAAGAGAAGATGCCTAGAAGGGGGAGGGCAGTGCTAGGTAGGAGGAAAAATAGAATGGAAAACAAGATCTGGAAGTGCCTATGTGGCACTTTCATAACTATATCCTATCGGAGTGAACCCTCTATAACTATATTACATTGAAGCGCGTAGTGAGTAGCTCTTTGTAAGATGGAGCTACATTTCACTCTTAATGAACCTTCTTCATCTACTAAATGCAGAACAGGAAATGGTTATGCCTACGTATTGTGCTCTCCATTGCTTTTCTCAGTGATGTCTCTGTTTTGCCTCTATCCACCCTTATTTATAAACCGATGGCTTTGATATGAGCTTGCTCAAACAGGATTATTTTATTTTTTGCATGGTATGCTATATTTCTTGGTGGGCATGCATGATTCGATTTTGTTTAGGGATGTCAAGATTTGTCTTCCGATCAATTCACCTCATCTTCACACCAGTACAGTCACTGTGATCTTTCTTGATAGTCTATTTGTTTTATCCCCTAGTTTTAGCCTGAATTAGTCATTTCTTTGGGTCCTTTACCTGTGTTTCCAATTCACCTTGCAGTGGCTGCTATTTTTCGTAGCTTATTTTGGTTTAATGGTTGTACTTGTTAATGATTCACCACCTTAGTCTCACTTGCATTGTTATGGAATATTTTTCTTTTCCTCTAGCTGTAGTCCACCAGATTTGTATATGGAGGATCGTGCCTATCAGATCCATCAACTAATAATGATCGTTGTATGGGATTCGCATCGTACACCTATGTTTAATACCTTCGGACCTCCAAGAATGTTAGCCCTATAATATCGAGGGTACATGTCAATAGTGGTCGTGCATAGTATAGGAGATATTTTACCCTTTAATTGATTAGTTGATTCATGCCTTTATTTTACTGAGGATATTAACCTCTGTCTCAAAATTTAATTAGATTTTTTTCCTACATTTGATATTTGCTTATTTGAGAGTAATCAAAATTACTAACCTTTGGTTAATGGATGACCTTTAATGACTATATTACCTTGCCAATGATCTACCATTTGATCAACCATGTGATTCTTCATTCGTCCAATTATCTAGACATGTGCCAAGGTTTATCAAGAATGGGGGATCATTATCAACATGATCAAACCCTTTTTAAACCTTAATCAATTGTTCAACAATGAAATGGACCATGTATCTTAACCTCCAAGTAAATTGGTCATGCGCAACAATCTAATTTGGTCGAGATTCACCGCTGTCGTTGGATCTGGTAGATTTATGCTCTTTTTATTTGACTTTATTTCCTTTTGATGGTCAATGAGGAAATCTTATTCAAATAATGTAACAATATTCCTTCAACTCATCTCGTTCCAATCTGCAAATAGGAAAAAACTCTGAGTTTCTGGCTTGAAAAACTGGAAATATTCTCAGTTTCCTAAGCATAATTTTGTCAAAACCTGCAATAAACCTACAAAAAATTCAAATAATGTAATATGATGTAATGTAACACATAGAGTTGAAGATAAAATTAACAGAACAACACCCTAGAATTATATTAATATTTTAAATATCATTACATGCAGAGTTGGCAGAGTGCCATTGAACTCTATTGTAGTTTAATACAATGAGGAAATCTTGTTCAAATAATGTAACAAGATTCCTTCAATTCATCCCATTCCAATATGGCAATAGGAAAAATCTTTGAGTTTCTGGCTCAAGAAAACTGGAAATATTCTCAGCTTCCTAAGCACAATTCTTTCAAAACTTGCACAACAAAAGGGAAGAATGAGGGATGACAAGGAGAAAATATATAAAGGAAATACAACAACACAACTAGTAGGGCACTCATGTATACCTCTCAGGTAAAATGCTATCTTTGAATGCTTGATGCAGATTCTGGCCCTGGATGCTTCCTTTTATAGCCTCTGGTTCTTGAATCTGTTATTCTTGGTCTGATCCTAGCCTTACATTTATCACCATATCCATTGATATTTTTGTATCTTGTCTAGCTGTATAGACCCTGGATCTCCTATTGAGAATTTTCCTTGGATTGAAGGGAGATTTTATACTAAACAGATTTGGAAAACTTATTTTTCTTCTTTTGCGATGTATACTTTCTTATTTCTTATCTATCCTAGTTAATCGATTATGTCGTTATAGATTGACCAAGTTGCTATAGTATAATTTTGACGTAAGACAAAGGGAGACCCAACGTGATTGTGAAGGGAGAGGAGGTGACATGGAGTGCAGACGAATGGAATGGCATAGATTACAAAATGGTTAAGAAGTAGGCAAGAGCAATGGGAGTCGATTTGTACATGGGACGATGGTGAGATGATGCTCTGTGGAGTGAATGGTTACAATAGACAAGAGAAGATGCCCATAAGGGGAGGTCAGTGCTAGGTAGGAGGAAAAATAGAATGGAAAACAAGATCTGGAAGTGCCTATGTGGCACTTTCATAACTATATCCCATCGGAGTGAACCCTTTGTAACTAAATTTCATCAAAGCGCGAAGTGAGTAGCTCTTTGTAATATGGAGCCACGTTTCACTCTTAACTCACATTCTTCATATTCTAAAAATGTAGAACAGGAAATGGTTATGCCTACGTATTATGCTCTCCATCAATTTTCTCAATGATGTCTCTGTTTTGCCTCTAGCCACCCTTATTTATAAACTGATGGCTTTGATATGAGCTTCCTCAAACAAGATTATTTTATTTTTTACATGGTATGCTATCTTTCTTTGTGGGCATGCATGATCTGATTTTGTTTTGAGATATCAGGATTTGTCTTCTAATTAATTCACCTCATCTTCACACTGGTACAGTCCCTATGATCCTACTTGTTAGTTTGTTTGTTTTATCCCCTAGTTTTGGCCCTAGTTAGTCATTTCTTTGGGTCCTTTGCCTGTGTTTCCAATTCACCTTGTAGTGGCTACTATTTGTCGTAGCTTTTTTTGGTTTAATGGTTGTACTTGTTAATGATTCGCCACCTTAGTTTCGCTTGCATTGTTATGGAATATTTCTCTTTTCCTCTTGTTGTAGTTCACCAAATTTGTATATTGATCATGTCTATCAGATCCATAAACTGATGATGACCGCTGGATGGGATTCTCATCATACACCTATGTTTAATACCTTCGGACGTGCAAGAATGTTAGCCTTGTAATATTAAGGATACATGTCAATGGTGGTCGTACGTAGTATAGGAAATATTTTACCCTTTAATTGATCAGTCGATTCATACCTTTATTTTACTGAGGATATTAACCTCTGTCTCAAAATTTAATTAGATTTTTATCCTACGTTTGATATTTGCTTATTTGAGAGTAATTAAAATTACTAACCTCTAGTTAATGGGTGACTTTTAATGACCAAATTACCTTGCCAATGGTCTACCGTTTGATCAACCCTACAATTATGTGTTCGTCCAATTATCTAGACATGTGCCAAGGTTTATCAAGATTGGGGGATCATTATCAACGTGATCAAATCCTTTTTAAACCTTAATCAATTGTTCGACGATGAAATGGACCATGTCTCTTAACCTCCAGGTAAATAAGTCATGCGTGATCATCAGATCTGGTTGGGATTCACCGTTGTCGTTGGATCTGGTAGATTTATGCTTTTTTTATTTGAATTTATTTCCTTTTGCTGGTCACGAGTAAGCGCAACAGTTGGATTTACTCGAGGATAAGCATGGCCATCCGATCTTGGTCAAATACCACTTAGTCAATCAACCATTAGGATATTGTTCATATTTTTTAATCCAATCATCATCATTGGATCTAGTAGGTAAGGGTGCAATCATCCAATTAAGATATAATCATGCTCTTATTAAAGGATGATTGCTTCGAAGTGCATGGGGGGGGGGGCCCAACCCCTTTTTTTTAGGGCATGGGGGCGGGGGGGGGCCAAAATTAAATTTTTTTAAGGGTTTTTAAAAACAACCCACCACCCCAACCCCTTTTTATTAAAAAAAAAAAAAAAATAAAAAAAAGGGGGAACAAAAAAAAAAAAAAAAAAAACCGCAAAAAAACACCCGGACGAGAAGGGAGGGGCGGGGATTACCCCTAATGAGGGCACGTTTGTTGATATTCCTCAGACCTACAGATGTTGTAATCATGAGTGTGGTTAATGATTTCAAACTAACATTAGTGATTCGTGAGAAAGCACATCCGTCAGATTGACTCTTGATCAAGTGCAATCATGGATCTTCTATAACTTGCAAGTTAGGTAACCAAAAATGCCTTGATTCTACTTGGGTCTATACTGACTCCTTTTTCTGAAACAATATGACCTAGTAATTTTCCCTGTGTGGTCCCAAATATGCATTTTTAGGATTCAAGAAAATTCCAAACTCTTTACACTTGGCAAAAACTGCAGCAAGATGTTCCAAGTGATCTTCTAGATTTTTAGAAAAACTGTAATATCATCTAGATATACAACCACTATTTTGAAAATCAAACCTTTGAAGACAAAATTCATTGCTCTTGATAAATTTGCCCCTGCATTCATCATACCAAAAGGTATTCTCAAATATTCAAAAGTACCCCATGGTGTAGTGGATGTTATCTTGAGTTTATCCGCTGAATTGATCTGTATTTGGTTATATCCATAAAATCCATCTAACAGTGAAATTCTAGATTACCTAATTACTACTTGTAATAATTATTCTATATTTGGCAAAGGATAAGTATCCTTTAGTGAGCATTTTTGCAGGTTTTTCAAATCTACACAGAGTTTGATATCCCCATTCTTCTTTCTTACTAGTACCAAATTGGATATCCAAGATGATAATCTTACTTTTTTGATAATTTTAGAATCTAGCAGTTTTTGTACTTCCTTTTGCATTATTAAGTGTAAAGTAGGATTAAACTTCCTTTGATTCTAACTAAAGGGCTTGGCATCTTCCTTCAGGGGTATGATATGTGACATAACATCTGTTTTTAAGGTTTTGAGGTCTTCATATGTTCAAGAAAAATGTTCTTCATTTCTTTTTAGGAAACTTATGTATCCTACTTTTTCTTTTTTAGGTAAAGCTTTGTAAATTTTTACTATTTTAGGTTCTTTAACTATACCAATATTGATATCTTTAGATATAATCCCTTTCTGAAGTGGTTTGTATGCTTAATCAAAATCATAAAACAAACTGTCAAGAGAAACCAATCATTTTGGTATTCTATTTGTTTTTAGTTGGATTACTTCTACTCGTTCTCCTATCTGATCTTTTAGTTTCACTTCATCTTTTTCATCACAAATTATATCAGCATATTGATTTTGTAATGTCATCAAGTCCTTTATATCGACATCATCTTGAAAAACCTGTAAGTAGACAATATAATCTGCCAGAGAAGGTTTATAAATTGAGATAGTTGGAAATCTATCCATATACTCTATGGTGATTTCAAGATTATCCAAATATTATGCGTTTACAGCTAGTAGGTCAAAAATATGGTTCTGTTCCCTGGGAATGTATGAAATATTGAAAGCCAAAAATTTGTTAATCTCTTCTAATACTGTAGTTTTATACTATTTTAACCTAGGATGTTTGGTTTGATATTTTCCTCTTATCTATTGGACAATCAGTTCTGCATCACCAGTTATAGTCAAAAAATGTATTCCTAACTCTTTAGCTTTTTTGAGTCCAAGTAATAAAGCTTCATATTCATCTACATTGTTGATGCAAGGAAATTCCAATCCATAAGGAATACCAAGGTGATTTCCTTTTATATCAGTCATATTAACTCCTACACCTACTCCAGATTGAGATTTAGCTCCATCAAAAGTCATTGTCCACATTTCTTATGTCAACACTCTGTCAAATTCAGCATCAACCATTTTTATGGTTTTTGGATCCATGTTCTTGGCTTCAGGCACCTCTATAAGGAAAGGGTTATTCCATACTGAATATACTCCCATTCTTTTTCTTCTACTAAATTTACCAGGTTTATCATACAATTATTCGGCTTGACCAACTCTATAGAGTATTTGTTAAAAGGTTCTCTTCGAAGAGTTACATTTTCTTTATAAAATAAGACCAGTTCAATTGAATAGATCCCCCTAATTTTTCTAAGCAATGAAAAGAAAGGATTGACATCAACTATTGCCACATCCATGACTATACCTTTCTTAGGATGTTGGTCTAGATAAACTAATAATCCAGTTATTACTCTAACACAAGGCATTTTCCTGTAGTCCATTACTGACATAGGAGCAGAATCTCTTATACAAATTAATCCCATTTGATCAGCTATTGTCTTAGGCATGATATTATGTGAAGCTCCACTATTAAGCATACAATTATGGATTACATACCTTTCTCCTTCGTCTGAATTGTATCTTAAAGAGACATAGAAGGGTTTGATAGAGGATGGTGATCTGGTATCCTGCTAAATGTGTCTAGCAGCATTTCAAGATGTATATTTGTTTTATTCAATGAGTCCAAACTCTCTACAGACTTGTTCTCTATATTGTTCAACCTTCATGAGCTCATCAAATGTGATATTTACTTTCTATTTACTAAGTTCTGAACAAGTATCAAACCCTATATTTTTCACATCAAGTGGCTTGGTGCATTCTTCTTTAGGCATCTCTTCCTCTAATTCTATCGGATCAGGGATTACCTTTTTGGGGATCTTGTTAGCTTTTTATTTACTAGTATTCCTATTGGTGGAGGATGATTTTTTTTATTTTACTGGTAGAAGCTTTCTCTGTTCTGTCTGGGATCATTCTATTTCTTAGGTTTAGAGTATGATTAGCTTTTAATTCCTCCACCTCTTTTGCAATTGAAATTAATTTCCCCTACTTCATTTGCTCATATCTAGATTCCTGTGGTCTCTTCAAAATTTTAGTACCTTTAGCCACTAAGATTTGGGGATGATGATTGGAAGCATATTTATCCATGTTTTCCTCAAAAAATCTTTCTCTTGATTTGTCTTCTATAGACCAGCATGCATTTATGCTTATGTCCTCTTCCAAATCATCATTAAGATCTACATTATGTTGTGTACTTAAATATATTCCACATCCCTCTGGGTTGTGGGGAGCATCACAGGTTGAGCAAAAATAAGGAAAATATTTTGTGAAATTAACAGATGGAATGGGGTTTGGAACATTGTTTTGATCACTATCAAATTCTCTCTTCTACCAATTATTATTCCCATTGTTCCCATTTCTATTACTTTCATTTGAATTATTGTTGTTTCTCCAATTTATATTGAAATTCTTTTTAAAAGGAGGTCGATTATCAAACTGGGGCTTTTCTAGTTGTGATGATTCACCATTATTCTCATTATTTCTTTCTATTCTAGCTAACCTGTTATTCATAGTGTTGAACATCTTTGTCATCTTATTAGTTAGTTTTTCCATAGGATCTGTTTCAAATATTCTTTGTAAATTGAAGTCTACCTTCTTTGGTTTGTTTCTAGAGAGTATAGTTTTATTTTCCCACTATCTATCATGTTTATTTCAATATCTATTACTTTATCCATATATTCATTAGTAGTGGTGGCTTGCTCTTGCCTCAACTCATAATTAAACTCCCTTGGGAAAGTATTCTTATATAAACAGATAGACTGGATGTCATTAGGCCCGAGGTTGGCAGGGATTTTATTCCTAGTTTTAGAAAATTTTCTATTGAAATCACTAACAACTTTGTTTTCTTTCTTCTTCATGGTAGCTAGTTTAGTTAGAAGGGATTACTCATTTTTCCTTTCTCCAAACTTTCTTAGGAATACTGTCACCATTTTTGCAAAGTCTACAATATCATTGGTAGGGAGGTTGTTAAACCATTCTTTGGCATCTTTTTCCAATGTTTGCAAAAATAACCTCAGGACTACATATTCATGCTCTACTTCTAAACTATCCATAAAAAAAAACTCTTGATATGATCCTCACCAGTAATTGCATGATTTCCTTGAAATTTGGATAAATACTTATGGGCTTTACTAGGTAAGCCATTCAAATTTGCAGGTAAATTGAAATTTCTATACCTATTAGTTCTCCACAGTTGAATATTTTGATTATATTGATTTTGTTGATTTACTTGAGCCATTGTGACTGTAGGGGTAACATAATTTCGATTTACAGTAGCACTACCTACAAGAATGGGGGGTTGGGTAATTTCAATATAATCTATTGAATTATCTACTACAGTATTACTAACAACGGGGCTATGAGATTGAGAAGAATTAGATGTATCATCTACAACAAAATTTAAAACACCATTTACAACAATACCTATAGTAGTAGTATTTTGATTCTTACTTTTCTTTACGTACTTTATACTGGTAAAGTAAGATTTATTTTCATACACAATACTTTTCAGAACTAGGATTTTTTGATTGTGGGTAAATACCTCTAGGTTCTCGAATTCTAGAAATAGCTCTTTATTGTTTCTCTTGGTATGCGCCAACACGTTCTTCTCCTTCTTTCTTGATTTTTGATATTTGGATTTGATTAGATAGAGTCACCAACACATGTAGTACAAAAAGAAAATTATGTATGATTAAGATTGCTTGATCTTTATACTCTCAGCCTTATAGGAGATGATTCTTGGGAAGCTTTTCAAGAAAGTTTTAAAAACTCAAGAACACTTCAAAATGACACATTGGAAAACACAAACAAAAAAGAAACAAAGAACATAAAAGATGCAAAAATTAAAATGTAGGTTCTTTATTTCAGATGGCCACCTGTTAATTAAAAATATAGTACCAAAAAACTGTTGGCATAAGTTTGATAGGCCAGTGTGAATAGCCGGTACAAATATGTTGTGGAATCCCAGGTCTAAATCTTGAAGATTCTATCCCCAACAAAGATGTCAAAATACTGTTGGAACATTTTTTAGCATCCATAGGGTTTGGTTGTCATGCTACTAGAATTTATTTGAAACCAACAAGCTATTACAGGCTCTGGACAACCTACCTCTTTATTTTGGTAAAATATTTTATTATTAAATTTAAACGGACCAAAATTAGTAAGGAAACCCCTATGCTAAACTTAAATATTTTACAAGCTTAATGCACTTCCAAAATTTAGGTTCAAATTAATTTTATAAAATTGACCAATCAAGGATAAAATTTTTAATTATGCCTTATGTGTAGACTGGTGCCTAGATTCATTGGGTTTTTATAGTAATTTCAATAACACATTCATATATGAATAGAAAGAATGGGGAAAAGAAGAAATTGGTACTACCAAATTCATTCGAAAATCATAATAAACATGATAGTTAACCAACGAAAGAAATATTCATAACACATTCAAATAATGTAGTACATTATGAAGTAACACACAAGACCGAAAACAAAGAATTTGACAAAATGGAGACCCAAAATTGTATTAACTTTCAAGGAAATTACATGCAGATTTCGTAGAATGCTTGTTGGAACCATTTCTTGCATCCATAGGATTTGATTGTCATGCTATAAGAAATCGTTTGAAACCAACAAGCTATTATAGGCTCTGGTCAACCTACCTCTTTATTCTGATTAAAACAAAAATATTGCTAAAGAAAAACTATAGAATGGGTAAGGAAATCCAACAATAATTTATGATAATACACGGATTACACACTCTAGATTAGAATTACACTAGATGTATTAAAATGACCAAACAATGAAAACAATTGTTATTATGCCTTATGTAGACCGGTGCCTATCTAATTGGGTTGTTATAACTATTTAACAACATAATTATCATGAAAAAAAAGAAAGGGGAAGAGGGAAATTGGCACCATTAGACTTATTCAAATATTACAATAAACCTAAAAGTTAACCAACAAAAGAAATGCTCACAACACATTCAAATAATGTAATATGTTGTAAGGTAACACATAGAGCTGAAGACAAAATTAACAAAACAGCACCCCAAAATTATATTAATATTTCAAATATCATTACATGTAGAGTTGGTTGAGTGCCATTGAACTTTGTTATAGTTTAATACAATGAGGAAATATTTTTCAAATAATGTAACGAGATTCCTTCAACTCATGCCATTCCAATTTGGCAATAGGAAAAATCTTTGAGTTTTTGGCTACAAAAAAACTAGAAATGTTCTCAACTTCCTAAGCATAATTCTTTCAAAACCTGCACAGCAAAAGGGAAGAATGAGGGATGACAGGGAGAAAAGACACAAAGGAAATACAACAACACAACTACTAGGGCACTCAAGTATACCTCTTAGCAAAAATGCTATATTTGAGTGCTTGATGCAGATTTTGGCCCTGGATGCTTCTTTTTATAGCCTCTGGTTCTTGAATCCATTATTCTTGGTCTAATCCTGGCCTTACATTTGTCACCATATCCACAGATATTTTTGTATGTTGTCTAGTTGTATAGACCTTGGATCTCCTATTGAGATTTTTCCTTGGATTGAAGGGAGCTTTTATACTAAACAGATTTGGCAAACTTATTTTTCTTCTTTTGCAATGTATACTTTCTTATTTCCTATCTATCCTAGTTATTCGATTATGTTGTTATATTGACTAGGTTGCTATAGTAGAATTTTGACGTAAGACAAAGGGAGACCCGACATGATGGCAAATGGAGAGGAGGTGGTATGGAGTGCAGACGGATGGAATGGCATAGATTACAGAATGGTTATGAAGTAGGCGGGAGCAAAGGAAGTCAATTTGTACATGGGACGGTGGTGAGATGATGCTCTATGGAGTGAATGATTATGATGGACAAGAGAAGATTCATAGAAGGGGGAGGGCAATGCTAGGTAGGAGGAAAAATAGAATGGAAAACAAGATCTAGAAGTGCCTATATGGCACTTTCATAACTATATCCCATCGGAGTGAACCCTCTATAACTATATTCCATTGAAGCACAGAGTGCGGAGCTCTTTGTAAGATGGAGCCACATTTCACTCTTAACACATCTTCTTCATCTACTAAAAATATAGAACAGGAAATGGTTATGCCTACGTATTGTGCTCTCCATTGCTTTTATGAGTGATGCCTCTATTTTACCTCTAGCCACCCTTATTTATAAATCGATGGCTTTGATATGAGCTTGCTCAAACAGGATTATTTTATTTTTCAGCATGGCATGTTATATTTCTTGGTGGGCATGCATGATTCGATTTTATTCCGGGATGTTAGGATTTGTCTTCCAATCAATTCACCTCATCTTCACACTAGTACAGTCACTATGATCTTTCTTGATAGTCTATTTGTTTTGTCCCCTAGTTTTAGCCTGAACTAGTCATTTCTTTGGGTCCTTTACCTGTGTTTCCAATTCACCTTGTAGTGGCTGCTATTTGTCATAGCTTATTTTGGTTTAATGGTTGTACTTGTTAATGATTCACCACCTTAGTCTCACTTGCATTGTTATGGAATATTTTTCTTTTCCTCTGGCTGTAGTCTGCCAGATTTGTATATGGAGGATCGTGCCTATCAGATCCATCAACTAATGATGATCGTTGTATGGGATTCGCATCGTACACTTGTGTTTAATACCTTCGGACTTGCAAGAATTTTAGCCCTGTAATATCGAGGGTACATGTCAATAGTGGTCGTGGACAGTATAGGAGATATTTTACCCTTTAATTGATTAGTCAATTCATGCCTTTATTTTACTGAGGATATTAAAGTTTGTCTCAAAATTTAATTAGAGTTTTATCCTACGTTTGATATTTGCTTATTTGAGAGTAATAAAAATTACTAACCTTTGGTTAATGGATGAATTTTAATGCTATATTACCTTACCAATGGTCTACCGTTTGATCAACCATGCGATTCTACGTTCGTCCGAATATCTAGACATGTGCAAGGTTTATCAAGATTGGGGGATCATTATCAACATGATCAAACCCTTTTTTAAACCTTAATAAATTATTCAAAAATGAAATGGACCATGGACCTCCAGGTAAATTGGTCATGCACAACCGTCGAATCTGGTCGGGATTCATCGCTGTCATTGGATCTGGTACATTTATGATTTTTTTATTTGAATTTATTTCCTTTTGATGGTCAATGAGGAAATCTTGTTCAAATAATGTAACAAGATTCCTTCAACTCATCTCGTTCCAATATGGCAACAGGAAAAACTCTAAGTTTTTGGCTCTGAAAAACTAGAAATATTCTCATTTTCCTAAGCACAAATTTGTCAAAACCTGCAATAAACCTACAACACATTCAAATAATATAATATGATGTAAGGTAACACATAGAGTTGAAGATAAAATTAATAGAACAACACCCCATAATTGTATTAATATTTCAAATATCATTACATGCAGAGTTGGCAGAGTGCCATTGAACTCTATTGTAGTTTAATACAATGAGGAAATCTTGTTCAAATAATGTAACAAGATTCCTTCAACTCCTCCCATTCCAATATGGCAATAGGAAAAATCTTTGAGTTTCTGGCTCAAGAAAACTGGAAATATTCTCAGCTTCCTAAGCACAATTCTTTCAAAACTTGCACAACAAAAGGGAAGAATGAGGGATGACAAGGAGAAAGTACATAAAGGAAATACAAAAACACAACTAGTAGGGCACTCATGTATACCTCTCAGGTAAAATGCTATCTTTGAATGCTTGATGCAGATTCTGGCCCTGGATGATTTATTTTATAGCCTCTGGTTCTTGAATCTATTATTCTTGGTTTGACCCTAGCCTTACATTTATCACCATATCCATTGATATTTTTGTATCTTGTCTAGCTGTATAGACCCTGGATCTCCTATTGAGAATTTTCCTTGGATTGAAGGGAACTTTATACTAAACAGATTTGGTAAACTTATTTTTCTTCTTTTGTGATGTATACTTTCTTATTTCCTATCTATCCTAGTTATTCGATTATGTCGTTATAGTATAATTTTGACATAATACAGAGGGAGACCCAACGTGATGGTGAAGGGAGAGGAGGCGATATGGAGTGCAGATGGACAAAATGGCATATATTACAAAATGGTTAAGAAGTAGGCAGGAGCAATGGGAGTCGATTTGTACATGGGACGATGGTGAGATGATGCTCTGTGGAGTGAAAGGTTACGATGGACAAGAGAAGATGCCCAAAAGGGGAGGTCAGTGCTAGGTAGAAGGAAAAATAGAATGGAAAACAAGATCTAGAAGTGCCTATCGCACTTTCATAACTATACCCATCGGAGTGAACCCTCTGTAACTACATTTCATCAAAGCACAGAGTAAGTAGCTCTTTGTAATATGGAGCCATATTTCACTCTTAACTCACCTTCTTTGTCTTCTAAAAATGTAGAACAGGAAATGGTTATGCCTACGTATTATGCTCTCCATCGATTTTCTTAGTGATGTCTCTATTTTACCTCTAACCACCCTTATTTATAAACTGATGGCTTTGATATGAGCTTCCTCAAATAGGATTATTTTATTTTTTACATGGTATGCTATCTTTCTTGGTGGGCATGCGTGATCCGATTTTGTTTTGGGATGTCAGGATTTGTCTTCTAACCACCCTTATTTATAAATCAAAGCTTTGAATGACTCAAACAGAACATCTTCCTGTCTTGATCAGTTCACCTCATCTTCACACTGGTACAGTCCCTGTGATCTTCCTTGATAGTCTATTTGTTTTATCCCTTGGTTTTAGCCTGAGTTAGTCATTTGTTTGGGTCCTTTGCCTGTGTTTCCAATTCACCTTGTAGTGGCTACTATTTTTTGTAGCTTTTTTTGGTTTAATGGTTGTACTTGTTAATGATTCACCACCTTAGTTTCGCTTGCATTGTTATGGAATATTTCTCTTTTCCTCTGGTTGTAGTCCACCAAATTTGTATATGGAGGATCGTGTCTATTAGATCCATAAACTGATGATGACCATTGGATGGGATTCTCATCATACACCTATGTTTCATACCTTCGGACGTGCAAGAATGTTAGCCTTGTAATATTAAGGGTACATGTCAATGGTGGTTGTGCATAGTATAGGAGATATTTTACCCTTTAATTGATCAGTCGATTCATACCTTTATTTTACTAGGGATATTAACCTTTGTCTCAAAATTTAATTAGAGTGTTATCCTACGTTTGATATTTGCTTATTTGAGAGTAATCAAAATTACTAACCTTTGGTTAATGGATGAATTTTAATGACCAGATTACCTTGCCAATGGTCTACCGTTTGATCAACCCTACAATTATGTGTTTGTCCAATTATCTAGACACGTGCCAAGTTTTATCAATATTGGGGGATCATTATCAACGTGATCAAACCATTTTTAAATCTTAATCAATTGTTCAACGATGAAATGGACTATGTCTCTTAACCTCTAGGTAAATTGGTCATGTGCGACTGTCAGATCTGGTCGGGATTCACCGTTGTCTTTGGATCTGGTATATTTATGCTCTTTTTATTTGAATTTCTTTCCTTTTGATGGTCACGAGTAAGCGCAACCATTGGATTTACTCGGGGATAAGCGCGGCCATCTGATCTTGGTCAAATACCACTTAGTCAATCAACCATTAGGATATTGTTCATCTTTTTTAATCCAATCATCGTCGTTGGATCTGGTAGGTAAGGGTGCAATCATCCAATTAAGATATAATCATGCTCTTCTAAAAGGATGATTACTTCGACAAAGCGTTGTCATTAGATCTTACTTGGTATGAGTGCGGTCATTGGATCGACCAACAATGTGCGCTCTTGTCTTTTATGGGGCTCTGATTAGATCATGGTCGTTAGATCTCGATGGGTTAAGCACTACCATTAGATAAGGATATAGTTTAATTCTTTTTAATGGGTGCTTGTTTTGATAAATTGCTATCGTCGGATCTTTCCCAATTGCACACAACTATTGGATCATTGGATTTGGGTGGGATCAATCACATCCGTTGATTTCATTAGCTTTGATTTGTCTTTTGAATGAAGTGTCATCGTTGGATCTTCCTAGTTTGCACGTGATCGTCGATCTTCATTGATTATTATTTTATCAAACCCTCTTTTAATCTTTAAGCAACTCTTTTGGAGTGAACTATTAGATCAACCAAGATCAAGCACAACCGTTGGATCTATTTAGATTTGAGGGTATTTGAATTTGACTTGGATGGGATCCTTTTATCGGTTGATTGCTTTGTGATGCGCGCTACCATTGGATTGCCCCTAGTGAAGGCACATTTGTTGATATTCCTCAGACCTACACATGCTTTAATCATGAGCATGGTTAATGATTTCAAACTAACCTTGGTGATTCATGGCAAAGCACATCCGTCGGATTAGCTCTTAATCAAGTGCAATCAGATCTTCTATAACTTGCAAGTTAGGTAACCAAAAAATTGCATGCTATTGATTTTCATTAACCTTGATTAAGCAAAAGGGGGATGATTAGTAACATGTTAGAACCCTCGGTAAGCATGATTAAATTTGATGCTAACTTGGTCTTACCAATAGCTTTACCTCTATTTACCTGAAGCAAGCGCGACCGTCGAATTATATGTGAGTTAGACGCAACCATTGGATCTTCTGCGATCATTGTAACTAGGCTTTTGAACTTTAGACCATGGTGTTTTATTAGGTTGAGCACATCCGTCTGAGTTCTCCTCTATGAAACATTGCCTTTAGATGTCCTATAATCTACAAACTTGATAACCAAAAGGGGTGTGTCACTTTATTTCGATAATCCTTGATTAAAGCCAAAAGGGGGTAAATAGCTAATGTGTTAGACCCTCGCTAATCTTATTTACAGTTTTAATTAATATTTTGGCCTTTAGCCCTTTTAATTAATATTTTATGAGATTGTGGTCATTCAATTAGATTGTAATCAAGCATTGCCATCAGATTCAGCCAATTAGCTCAATGTTTAATTTTTAAAGGGCGCATAACCTCGAGGTTTTAATTAAGATCTTCATTCAAACCTTAGATTTTTGGAATTTTAAACCATGGTGATCTCTTATTAGACCTTTCATTATCTCCTTTTGATACTTTAAAAATTAGGGGTTTATTCATTAGGCTTAGGTCCGATTATTATGATTAATGTATTTGAAAAGAAGATTTCACCTTAAATTCATGGGTCATGACCCTTTCTTTAAATTCATGTATTTTTATGATTTTACCATGGTATTGGATGCTTATATAATTTGACCTTATTGATTTTTCAAATGATAAAACAATGATCATAAGATCAATTCAAAACAAAATAGCTTAGGTTAATTTCAAGTTTTAAACATAAGGAAGCCAACTTCTTAGGTGAAAATGCAACAGAGGCTAGCAACTTTTGTTAATTTTATTGAAAACCATAATTTTAAAATTGGGGGTTTTTAGATGTTGAGTCAATTTTGGCTCCAAAAATACCATTTAACTCTATAAAAATGTGTCAATACAATGAAGAAGTTTTGTTCAAATAATGTAACAAAATCCTTCTACTCTATTTGTTCCAATCTGGTAACAGAAAAGTCTCTAAACATCAGGCTCAATAGATTTGGAAATGATCTCAGCTTCTTGAGCACTATTCTATCAAAAGCTGCACAACAAAGGGGAGGAATGAGAGATAAAAAAGAAGATAAACATAAAGGGAATACAACAACACAACCACAAGGCACTCAAGTATACCTATTAGCAAGGATTTGCTATCTCTAAAGATTGACATCAAGTATACCTATTAGCAAGGATTTTCTATCTCTAAAGATTGATGTCAATTCTGATAGTGGCTACTTTCTTTTAAAGCCTCTAGTTCTTGATTCAGATATTTTTGGCCTCATTTGGGCCTTACACTTGTCACCATATCTTTTGATCTTCAAATACTATATAGTTGTCTTCCATTGCCCTCTTTTACCTGTATTTTTGGATTTAATTATAACCTTCTTCAAAAAGGTGACACTCATTTACATTATGACTTATTGTTGACTAGCTCACTAATTAGTTGATTATGTCTCTAATGAATAATCTTCTTCCATTCTGACTTTGCCTTTTGGCCGGATTCCTTTTCTTGAACTTTGGCTTGCTTCAATGGTCCTTATTTCTTCCCCTGGACATGTATTTAGATTCAACTGTAGACCACATACTCTGGTTTCCTTCATTTTATTAATCTATTGAAGTTTTTTTATTTGTTTTTCAATGAGCCTTCATGCATCAGTATGAAAGGTTACAACAAACCTCACTATATTCATATCTTGTAGGATTCTACTTTTTTGTATGCTAATAAAATATTTGTTTTTCTCATACATTACTAGCAAGGTAAAAGGTAATCTGTCTGGCCATCTCTTTTGCATCATCAAGTTCGTAGTCAAACTCTTCAACCTTGTTCATGATGAGGTCTTTTATGATGGTTGATTCTAGGAATTCCTCCAATGATAGTCCAATATTTACCATTTTTTCTTTTATGTTGTCCAGCAAGGAATTCATTTCTACTGCATCGTTGTACCATTTTTCCAAGTTCCCTCCAAAAAGTGATGCCTTCATGAATTTAAGATAGTTTTTCACTTCAGTGCCATCCTTCAAGATCACCTCCTTATCTTGCATTTCTTCAAAATATTTTGCCATTAGCTGGAGAGGGATGAATGATCTCCAAGTCTTGCTCTTTCTGATATAGTAGGCTCTCCATATCTTGGGCATTGAATCGGATCAATCTGATCTACCGAAACATCTCTGTTATACCATCAATTATGTCCTATATATTGAAAGAGATTTCTTTCCTAATTTTGGAAAGGTAGACCTTATAATCCATTTCTTCCTTAGCTTGAGGATGTTGTACTTGTGTGATGGTCACTTGAGACAACTATTCTTACAAGCTGTCAATCATGGCTTGCATTTATATTATTTTAGTATCTTTTACCTTTAACTAGCTTCTCAAGTTCTTGGTCTTCTGAAGCATATGTTTTATAGTCTTCTCTTATATGGCATTGTTCAATCTAACCATATCATCATCTTCTTCCTATAGTAAAATATCTCTTGTGTTATAATCAATTTAGAAGGCAAAAGGTTTCCATGGAGTAGGTATAGATATTTTGGCCACGGATGACCTGGACATGTCTTCTTCTGCTCTTGCGATAGAACTTTCTCCCATGCCACCCATTCCTGATATCATTTGCAATTCCTATTCACTAGAAGCACTGAAAGTTGTTTCTTCTTCTACCCTTTCTAGTTTGACCCTTGCTAAAGTTAGAGCCAGCTTGGGCTTCTTTGTCTTATGGGCAGGTATAACTTCTTGAAATTTAACCCTATGTCCTCTGAAGATGTCCCAAAAACCACTTGCTCTCATCATGTTCATTTGTATTACTGGTGAGACTTGAACTTCTCTGTCATTGATCTTTAGAGACCTAGTAAGGGCTTTTGGGGCTACCTCCATCACACTAGTAAGGGCTAGCAACTTATCAAAGATAATAACTATAACTTGTTTCTCTAAAGTTGTAAGTTCCTAGGAAGATATGATGGCAATATCCTTCCCCTTCTCTGTATTAGATCTTGTAGGGGTTTCTTAGGAAGTGCTAGATGATACCTCTATATTGAGATGAGATCTCTCAGGAACCTCAATTTGGTGCTCTATGATATCCGCCTTATTCACTACAATCTCCATTTGATCAATATCCTAATCTTCTATGATTTCCAATATAGCATCTTCACGAACTGCTAGGGTTACTGCAAGGAAGAGGGGGACTATTGCATCCACAAAAATCCTTCTTATTGAGATTAACTCTAGGGGCTATTCGTATGGCTTTTGAATATGTGAATTACCTCTTTTCTTATAAGGGAATTTTTCCCATACATTATGTAGGTCTTCTCTCTTTTCTATGGCTTCCAAGAATTCCTATTCGTATCGATATTTTTTGTGTTGTACACAGGCATACTGGTGAGCTCTCATCATATTTATGTTTTTTTAGTAGGGTCGTAGGGCCTCTAAGTTACTTCCTCAAAATATAGGTTTTCCAAATCATACATGCCATTGAACAGGGCTAGATATCCTAAAAATATGTAATACCCAAACTTACAAGGAACGTTGAGCCAAGGGACCACCATATCGTGCTTCTTCACTAACCTTATTTTAGCTTCTTCGAAAACCTATCTCACAATTTCCAAGGCAGCCAGAGAGAAAGGGCAGTACATAGGTAACAACTTAGGGAGAATTTTGGCCCCATACAACCTAATGTATGTGAAACCTTTTGAAAAGAAGTAATCCCCTATTTCTTTTTCTCTAAGAAAAGCTTTGACTCCAAGTCCTATTCTCTCAAGGAGGTCACACGTAGGATGTAGTGAATCTCCATCATGAAATTATTCCAACAATATTAGTAGTTTTTTTTGTCCTTCGATGGTCAAGAGGGTGGGGGACCACTATTCCATCTCGAGTACCTCGTGTGTATGTTTTAACCATGGTTGGTGCATCTATATAACCCTCTACCTCTCATATGTTGGAACAAGATTGGTGGTTATACATGGTCCTTTGATGGTCAAGAGAGTGGGGGACCACTATTCCATCTCGAGTACCTCATGTGTATGTTTAACCGTGGTTGGTGCAGCTAGGGCTTAGGTCGAGTAAAATCATTGGTGCGACCGTTGTTTTCCAACTATAAATGTGTTTAGCAGTTCTTTCATAATATCTTGTACTTGTAGTATAACTTAGCTCCTCATCTCAGTCCTTGACTTGCACCCCAAACACTTTGTACTCTAAGAGTTGACACACACCCACCCCCTCACACACTCGTCCATGTCGCGGTTTGAACCTTGGACCTCCCGAAGAAGAGTCAAATCCTAAACCGTTGCACTGTCCCCACTGGGAAAAAACCTTAATTAAGGAAAATGGTTTCCCCCTGGGGGGCCAGGACTTTCCGTTCCACAGAATCTGTCCCATACGGGTATACCCCTCAGGCTAGCAAGGGTTTTTTTAATCTGACGCAGGCCGTCAAACTTGAACCTTGGACCTCCTTCATAAATATATATATATATATATATCTCCTAGGGAATAGTGCAAAGATTCAAACTTTGCCTATTTTTTAGGAAGCCTAAAGTTCATATATATATATATGAACTTTAAAAAGTACATTAAGATTTAAGAAGCCTAGGACATTAAGATTTAAGGTCTAATGTAATTAAAATTAAAAAGTACATTTTTAATATATTTACATATAAATTTGGTTATTTGTAATAATTAATTTAGTTACAGATTTATTTATAAATATATATGAGATTTATTTATTTTTTAAGCAAATCATTAGCTATATTTTAGTGGTTTGCCTATTGGAACCAGGCAAGTCACTTTCCAAGTGAATTTCTTTTAATTTGATAAACATATTTTATTAGTGAATCAATCCTAAGCCAATCAAACAAATTTTAGAGGGTTTTATAAAGCATATGTTGCTTCATCCCATTATTTTATGTGGCTTTAAAATTATGAATCCTAAGGTAGTGTTAAGGCATTATATTTTTGGTGACTTAATGGAGTGGTAAGCTTGATTAGTGTGAGATCCTAGATCCTACTTTTATCCTTGGATAAGGAGTCTACACTATTATGACCTTCATGCCAATATTGTCAAATTTTTGGCTCTCCTTTGCCAATCTTATGTGGCAACAATCCTAACAAATTATCATTCTTTATTACCTAGTAGTTGGACCAAGGTGAGCTTTTTCGCTATGCTAATCATATCTTTAAATGAGTTTTCTAGAAATTCTCCTTGTTTCTCAATCAGCTCTTATGGTTTGGCATATATAGGCTCCAACTTCTTAAATATATTTATAAGGTCCCTTTCTTCTTCAAATATGACATCAATAATGTTCATCATCTTAAGATCTTAATAATGGTCAAATATGTCAACCATTCCAGCAAAAACTAACCTTTCAATTTCCTTAATCATATTTTAAGCTTAGGGGTTTTAAGGATGCCATGATGCTTTTTTAAGCTTAGAGGTTTCTTTGGGCATCTTGGAGTTTCTTTAGCTTTCTTACTAGGTACTTTTTATCTATCCCAAGTTTTTATACATATGATGTCAACATGGTGGAATAAAGTTTTAGAATGTTATGATATTCACACCTCATAGATAGTTATTTTTCCACTTGTTCAATTATTTCTTTTATTTTTTCTAATTTTAGTATTGTGTAGGTAGTAAAGCAAAAGTATTCTCGTGTATTTTCTATCCTTGCTACAATTGTCTCAAGGGGACTTGACCCATTGATGTCATGGAATTTTTGGGATTTGTAGTTGCTTTTGTATGCTCTAAAGCTATCAACTTCATGATCTTTCTATATTTTACCTTTAGGTCCTTTTGAAGTTCTATTTTATTTTGCCCTTACATGAGTTGCACCAAGAGGTATTCCATCTACCATTAGTTCCTTTCAACCTCAAAAAGTCAAGATTTGAAGGCCTTGACCTACTTCTTTAGTTGGAATTTTTGTGAAATATCCCCTCAAAGCCTCATTATCGTATTGGAGTTGGTCCCTTTGTGCTTTTAGTTGTGCCATTCTGTTTTCAGCTCCTTGTTATTTTTCTAGATTATTTTGTCCTCAATCACCAGGTGATTGAATTTCATGATCATGTTAACTGTGAGTTAATTTATGAGTTGGATCATTTGGTATGGATCTATTCATTTTAGGTCTAGCTCAAACACTTTGGTAGTCAAGTCAACAAGAACTATTGTTGACTTTGATGGGTCAGATTCAATTACCTCAACCATATAAATCTTGTCCTCCTTCCCATCTAGTTGTGATTGCATAAGTATTGATGCCTTGAAGATCTTTTTCTTGAGCCACTTATATTATTTTTTATTTATTTCTTTGACAACAAGGACATCAAACATCTTTGTGATGTTATTTTCCATAGGCTCACATAGTATTTCCACTCAAAGGCTAGGTTTGGCCCTATAACTATGCTAGCTTAAGGGGGTGTTTTTGCAGACTTAGCCTTTGAGTTGTGGAGGTAGGCATTGTCTTCTATAGCAAGATATGTCTTGCTTGAGATGGTGGATAAGGTAGATGTGTGGAATTGGAAGGTAGAGCAAGTGGAGAAAAAATGTGAGGTGATGGCAAGAGTGGAAACAAAAGGAGTAGGTTGTGATGCTAGTTGTACCAATGTGTTAGCTAGTGGTGACATTGTGGGTGAAGGTATGGTTGATGTGGCATACGGGACTAGGGTTTGTGTGGTGGAAACTTGAAAGGTAGATTATGGAAATGAAGTAATAATAGCAGTCCTAATTGTGATAAACATTGTTAAAAGTGGAGTACCTCTAGGATAACCATGAGCTACACTATTGGAGGGCAAGAGAAGTGCAAAAAAAGAATGGGTAGAGAGAAAATAAGAAGCAAGAATAGAAGAAGAATAGATAGAGAAAGAAGGGGGAGTAGTGGATGGTGGAAGGTGAGTGAAAGTGTTTACAAAAGTGGCCAAGGGCTTTCATCTTTAGTATCATCCCCTAGGCCTTTATTTATTAGAGGGTTGGCATGATTTTGCTCGTGCATGATATGGGTTGGGTCAGATCGAACCAGCCTATGGAACCCATCAATGTTATCATTTCCAACTCAATAGGGGGGCCTTATTAAGAGATTTCCCCCTCCATAAACTAGGTTGTCTATTGTTGTTGTCCCTATGTCATCATAACCTTGCTGAACATTGACCCATACTTCTCAAATCCCCTTTATCCCTTGATTGCGGTCTGTCTTATTATTGAACTGACTATTGCTAGAGTTGTAGGTGTAGCATAGATGTTAATCTTAGGTATTGATTTATTATTTGACCTTTGGGATCTTGATGGGTCAATCACCATCTTATCGTTGGTCTTAGTCCTTTTGGTGCATCTCCTATTCTAGATGGTGGTGAATTCATCATAAAATGATTCGTCTTTGGTAGGATTTTATAGTGTACTTATATCATACCTCATCATCTACCATGGCAAGATCTTGTTGTCTATGTATCACAATTTTCTTAATGTCCATAGCTTCTAATGGTTCATTTGATATGAAGGTCAAAATATTTTGTCTCCTTGGTGTAAAAGGTATGTTACTCTAGTGGGTTGTACCAATTTTGGATCTTATCTTTGTACCTTTGGTTGCTTCCCAAAGTGATAAGGGCCAATTCCTTGTTGGGGTTTATCTTATTTTGAATGTTATACCTTTTCTCATGCATGGAGAAGGTTTCTAGCTTCATGCTTCTTAGGTTCTTCTCAATGATTCCAAGTGGATCATAGAACCAATAATCTCTCAATTGATCTACCCCTATTTCTCTTAACCTCACCTCTACTACTTGGTGGTACCTATGCAACTTCAATATGATTTTTAGGATTGGATGCTTGAGTGGGTAAAAGGTGGTTTTCTTCTACCTTCTAAAATACTTCATGCCCATGTAATTTAGTTATCTCACATATTCAATATTGAAGATGTAGTTAAGCAAGCGTGCAAGCAACTCAAAAGGATCGAGTCCTCCTTAGGTAAATTTCTACTTCTTTAGACATCATGCTTCATCTAACAATCTCAATCCCTTGCCCTTGAACATCTCCATAATCACCTCATATACCTTATCATAGAAGCGATAGGAGGTCTTGCTCGTTTCTTTATAAGATACATCCATGCAGTCAACCATTGAAAGGGATTTACCTATGCAACTTCAATATGATTTTTAGGATTGGATGCTTGAGTGGGTAGAAGGTGGTTTTCTTCTACCTTCTAAAATAATTCATGCCCATGTAATGTAGTTATCTCACATAGTCAAGATTGAATATGTAGTTAAGAAAGCGTGCAAGCAACTCAAAAGGCATGGCTAAAAACCATAGAGGCATCGATGAAGGATCGAGTCCTCCTTAGGTAAAATTCTACTTCTTCAGACATCATGCTTCATCTAACAACCTCAATCCCTTACCCTTGAACATCTCCATAATAACCTCATATACCTTATCATAGAAGCGATAGGAGGTCTTACTCGTTTCTTTATAAGATACATCCATGCAGTCAACCATTGAAAGGGATTTACCTATGCAACTTCAATTGAGTGGGTAGAAGGTGGTTTTCTTATACCTTCTAAAATGCTTCATGCCCATGTAATTTAGTTATCTCACATATTCAATATTGAAGATGTAGTTAAGCAAGCATGCAAGCAACTCAAAAGGTATGGCAGATGAAGGATCGAGTCCTCTTTAGGTAAAATTCTACTTCTTCAAACATCATGCTTCATCTAACAACCTCAATCCCTTGCCCTTGAACATCTCCATAATCACCTCATACACCTTATCATAGAAGTGATAGGAGGTCTTGCTCGTTTCTTTATAAGATACATCCATGCAGTCAACCATTGAAAGGGATTTACCATTTGCTCCTATTTGGTCTAGTTGGAGGGTAGGAAGCCAACATTAATTTTGGTATACAATGTGCCAAACCAAGTAGGTATAATTAAACTTTATCTTTCCCTTAATCCCTTTAATTGGCTATCTAGCTTATATGTACTACATTGAACATAGTTAATCATTTGTGAATACTCAAGGTAGGTTTGTATGTTATTCATAGAGCTTCAAGTCACTCCTCTCTCCCATGACTACAACTATATCTAATAGCACCATTTGCACATCCTCTTTGAATATATCAAACTCCAACGAAATATTGAATTCAGTCTATATATTTTGTTTTTTGATATATGGGATTAAGAAACCCCACTGGTAGGGGTTGATGCATCAGTAGTAGAAGTGTTAATTAATATAGGGTTACATGACACCCACACAATTTCATGACCCTCCCTAGCAGACGTTTTGGCACAAAGAAATAGTGTATTAATCTATGATGTTTTAATACCTAATTGAGTAACTGAACCAACTATATGATGTTTAGTTGATTTATAAGAGCATGGTATTGTTGAAATATTGTCAAATGTGCAGGATCAGGTACACTCATAGGTGGAAGAGGTAGAATCATCCACCAGATGTGGGGGATACTTGAGGTTGGGGAAATGATGATTAAGGCAACTCGGGGGTAATATTGATTGATACCTTCATATAGGCATGCATTCGATTAGGGATAATCATCAAAATCTAACCACCTTGAGCTCCATATTAATAGCCTAGTAGCTATCACAAATTTTTGAGGTTGAGACAGGTGACTAGGTTGATGGAAAGATTCCTTTTTTTCTTGTTGCATCTGCTTGTTTATCTTTTACTTCATCACTTAACAACATTTTGGTTTTCTTTAGAAAAGAGTGCATGAATTTGATTGCCTTTTAATCCTAAATTGCTGTTAGTAAAGTAAATTACTAGTTATGCTAAGAAAAACTTGTTTGTAATGAAGAATAAAATCTACATTAAATAATAATTAAGTTTTATTTCATTAGATGATAAAATCTACACTGAATAATAAGTGAGATTTATTAATTAGATAATAAAATCTACATTAAATAATAATTGAGTTTTATTTAATTAGATAATAAAATATACATTAAATAATAAAGTGAGATTTATTTAATTAGATAATAAAATCTACATTAATTTAATAATTGAGCTTTATTTAATTAGATAATAAAGATCTATGATTAAATATAAAAAAATAACATAACTTTATTTTAATAGATGGTAAAACCTACATTGTCGTATGAAAAGAGTTTTACCTAATTGAAAATTAAATCCTACTCAATTAAGCAACAAAGTTGCATAGGTTTTAATTCCAAGTAAGGTTATACTTTTATTACGTAAAAAGCAATATTTGATTCATAAGTTCTTTTAATAAAGAACTTAACCTAAGCAGGACATGAGCCTCCTCGAAAGACCCTCATTTTATTGAAAGAGAGGGCTACGTGGATTTAATCTCAGACTATGAGAATAGTCTCCACTAAGCAAATAACGAAAATCCAACCGAGATATGGTGGTAAGCAATTAATGAAAATGCTACCAAGATATGGTGGTTGCGAACACTTGCAGTGGAAGCTTCTTATCATCGTCTAAAGGAGAACCTCTTAATGGTAAACCTCATAATAAGCAAATAATAGTTTAAAAAAAATAAAAATATCTTCCTTGGATGAGGATGAATTAAATGGATTAATGGCAAGTTTTTATATCTGAATATTATGCTATTCATTTTAAAGAGAAAAGGAACTTCAGTTTATTTAAATAAATAAACATTATGTTATTTGGTTTATTAAATAAAATAAAAAGGAAATGGTTTAGTTTTGTTATGTAGAGTTATAGGACTCCATTTAGTGAAAATAAAAAGAAAATGGTTTATTTTTGTTATGTAGAGGTATGAGACTCTATTTAGAAGCATGTCTATCATGGAACCATGAGTGCCCTGATCCCCACCTATCCTCAAATGATCGAAATAAAGAGAAGGAGAATCAAAGGAGCAGTTGGAACCACTCTAGCAGATTGATCTTACTTTTATTGATTTACTTATGCTCAAATAGATTAACTATGTGGGGAGATTTTTCTAATGAGATTGATGTAATATATTATTCTTTAAAGAGTATGGAGGATTTACCATACTTGTTTATATGTAATAATGGCTATGTTGTTGGGAGATGTACCTTTATATTATTTATTGAAATAATTTATGTTTTGTATTTGCATTACTTTAAGTATTACTCCTTTCTTGTATCTTGTGTATGCTTCATGACTTATGCTCTTTTGTTAGATTTAGTATCTTACCTGTTTTGATTTTATTGCTAAATAATAGAAACATAAGTATTAATTTCTAAGGTGAGCTTAGAGGGTGACCTAAGGGATTAAGACACCTTAGGGCGAACATAGTGGACATAAGAGATTAAGACCCCTTAGGGAGATTGATAACTAAGTTTAAGGGAAGACTATATATGAGTTAAGATAGCTCATCGTGGAGATGAGATGGATAGCTTAACTCACAATACGTGTAGCATACCGACACAAACTAACTTGTGTATGGTATGGTGATGGACGTATACCTTCGATTGGATAATGGTGATAGTTTAGCTCATCAAGAGTGATGAGAAGGGCTCTTTAAGTAATCTCATCCATGGTTTCAAAATTGTATATAGATTGTTTTTTATCACACAAGTATTCATCCAAACAATAAAAAATTCTCCAGTTTCCACCCATACTAGACCTTTAATCACTAGATCAATTGATTAAACCATTCCATAGTTCAAAATCATTTGGTAGTGAGAATATAGTAAAGTTTAGGTCATTAGATTCAATATACTTAGAAGAATTCTTGCCCATTGTCTTTGACTCTCTTTGTACAATCTCCAAGTTACTTTTCCCCTTAAAACTAAGTTTGCATCCATAATAATTCTTAAAATGAGACCTCCCCTAGTTTTATCATCACACACCTTGCTCTATTTCACCAAAGGAAATTTCCTTTTATCATGTAATCTTGACCACAAAAATGACCACATAATACAAATTAAACTTTTTTCTACCAATTTTGGCATAATATACAAGGACATATAATATGTTGAAATAACCTATAAAATTGATTTAATTAGCCGCACTCTTCCTGGTAACAATAGCCATCTACCTTTCCATGCTAAATTTGAACTTTATTTATAACTAGATTCCATAATTCTATCCTCATTCTCCCCTCAAATAAGGGCATATCTAGATATGTTGTAGCTAAATTTGCTTCCTCCATTTAAAGTAACCTGCTGAAATGTACACCCCGATCTGATGAACAGATTGCATACTGGTCTGATCTGTTTTATTTTAGTTTGCTTTCTAATATGATTTTTTTGATTTCTTAAGGTTTAATGCTGGTTTTGCTCGTGTTTCATATTGAGGGTTTATAAAGATAAATGGACTAAAAATAGGATGTAAAAACATAATAAATCAAATAACACTAATAGAAACTGATTTTTTATTTATTCTGACTTGAAATGAGCAAATTACAAAATTCATTTGTGGCTCTGGGTGTGCTTGGATGATAAGCTGAAATAGTGAATCATTGATATCTTCACCTTCTGGTCTCTGAATCACGTGTCGTCTGATGCTAACTACTCCTGGAGGCTAGGCGCACCTTTTCCAATTGATAAACTGTAGGTTGAAACCCCCAACAAAATGGTTGCCCAGACTAAGAAATGTGATGGACAAATTTTCGAAATGGAAATCTGAAGCGTTTGCAAGCAGTGATCAAAATGGATCGAATCCCAAGGCACCCAAAATGGTACGGCCTAATATAAAAATCACTAAAACCCTTCAGATCTATGAAATCTGACTCCTGCCCAAGTGGAATATGGCCAAAATACAAAAACCCATATGCTCCGTTTCTCGACCCAAAAAACTTCAATTTTTGGCAAACCCTTGTCTGCCCCGTGAATGCTCAAATGAACTCTCTGATGTGAAAGCTCCAATCTCGATCTGCTAGAGATGATCTCTCACACCTGAAACTGACAAATTCCTGTTGAGATAGCTCCCAACAAGCCCTCTGATCTTCTAGTGAAAATCCCTGTGAAAAGCTCCACAAAAACACAATATCTTCCATAACCAAAATGACCCTCAACATGAGAATATAAGGGGAGGTCGATTAGGGTTTCCAGGGCTCCATTTTGAATTTCTTTTAATTTTTAATTTATGTCTTTCAACTCATAAAAAGGGACCACCATGTCCTAGTCGAACCACTTTATGTTTTTAAGTTATAACTCAACGTTAAAATATAACACTAAAAAGTGTCCCCCTTTTCCTAATGACCGTCGGCCTTGGTCAACACTTGCAACTTGATAAAATAAGCTCTTTGGATGATGCAAATACCCTGAACAAGGTAATTATGGCTCACTGGATCACATCTGAGTCTCTACCGTGGATTTCTGCACATGAAATCCTCACTAAGTCCCTAACCACACTAACTAGCCTAGGGGACCCTGTTTCTAGGCTAATAGACCTCTGCATTGAGCTAGTGCTGATTTGGGGATATTACACCTGCATATCCCTGCTTTGATTCTAGCTAGAGTGTTTAGGAAGTAAATTTTGGATATGCCCTAACGTTCTTTCATTTTCCTTTAATAAGTTATTCAAAGCTCTGGCCTTGTTTTTCCATGCCCCCCCAAAAAAGGGTTGTATCATCTATAATTATTGATAGGTGATGTTGATGTTATTACTAGCCTTAAGTCCACTTATTAGCCCATCTAAGCCTTCTTCAAGTTCCTTCCAAAAAAATCTGCCATAATAATGAACAAATATGGTAATAGAGGATCTCCCTGTCTAAGACCCCTGTCGAAGCCAAACCCCCCCCAAACCCCCCCCCCCCCCTCCTCCACCGCCACCCCCCCGCCCCCCCCCCCCCCCCCTCCCCCCCCCCCCCCCCCCCCCCCCCCCCCCCCCCCCCCCCCCCCTTCCTCCCCCCCCCCCGCCCCGCCCCCCCCCCCCCCCCCCCCCCTCTCTTCGCTCCCCCCACTTTCTTTTTTTCTTTATTCTATTTTTCTTTCCCATTTCTTCTTCTTTCCCTTTCTTTCCCTCCTCTCCTTTTCTCTCCTCTATTTCTATTTTATCTATTTTAATAAAATATTATTAATTTTTATTATTTTTATTTTTTATTTTTTTTTTAATTTTTTTTTTTTTTTTTTTTTATTTTATTAGTGATATAGTGTTTCTTTAGCTTTTTATAGGGGAGGTGTCAATGCCCTCCCCCTGGGGCGAGGGGGAGGGGGTCTAGCTAGGCGCAGATGGTTGTCGGTCGGGCGGATAGCTGTCACGCCACCACCAACCACCTCACTCCCCTCTATCCCCCCCACTCCAAGCAAACACAAACACAATACATTTTTTTAATTATGATTATTAAGCAATGTTTTTATATTTTTTTTTATTATTTCTTTTTATATTTTCTATTATAATATTAATTTTTTTATTCTTCTATTTTTCTCTCTGTATTTTCAATTATTTTCATTTTCTTGTCGACCCGCCCGCGCCCCTCTCGCCTCCGCCTCTACCGGCGCCGGCGCCACGCACCGGCCCCCCTACAAATCAAACAAACAAACACCACTCCCTCTAAAAATATCAATTTAAAAATAATCTTCTCTACCTCACAACCACAAATAAATTAAAATAGACAATCCGCCACCGCCGACCCCACTCACACTACAACACCTCAAACCACGCATCGCCGCCTCCTCCTACCCGCCTCCCCATCCGCGGTCAATAAACCCACCCCCCCCCCCTCCCACCAACAATTTAATCCACACCACACCCTCACAAGCCACCCAAGCCCCCCTACGTACCAACTCCATATTATAGATAAATAAGTCGACTTCACGTTGATAGGACGACGCGCGAGGCCCGGCGCCACGAGACGCGAGCCCGGCCCGGCCGCCCCCACCCCCCGCCGGGAGGCCGCGCGGGCGCCGCCGAGGGCCGCCGCGCCCCCCCCCCCGCGCCCCCCCCGCCCAGCCCGCGCCCCGCGCGCCCGCCGCCGCTCCGTGGCGCCCCCTCACCGCCGCGCCAGCCGGCCGCCGCACCCGTGCGCCGCCCACCCACGATCTCAGTTCGATACTGGCGCCAAGCCGCCGGCGGCGTCCACCAGGCGCCGCCGTCACCCGGCCGCCCTCGCCGCGACGCGGTGGCTGTCGTCTCCTACTTCGGGCTGTCGTCCCTCCGCTTGTGGCGGTTGGCCTCGCTCACCGCTCCTTCTCTTATTTTTTCTTTTCTGCTCTCCTTTGCTCTTTCTTTCGTCGCTCTATGTCTCTGTTCCTTCGCTACTCTCTTTCTCTCTCTTCTTTTCTTTTTTTTTTTTCTTCTCTTTTCTTCTCCTCTCCCTCCCTCCTCCTCTCTCCCCCCCCCTCCCCCCCCCCTCATCCTCCACTCTCCTCCTCGCCTCCCCTCCCCTTCTCCTTTCTTTCCCCTCTCTTCTTTCTTCTGCTCCAGCGGCCTCTTTCTTCTCTTGCTTTTTTTATGTTTAATTAACCTCTGCGCTCGCCTCCGTTGCACATTATTATATTTATTTTACATCCCCGCCCCCTCCTCTCATTTCTCTTCTCTTAATAGCTTCTCGCCGCGCTACCCTTTCTCCCCCATTTTTTTCTTCTACTATTTAATCTATCTTATCAAGGAGTGGCCAGCACAGCTCCATCTCTCGCCACCGCCTCACTTTGTCTGCTGTCCTCCCTCTCTCCGTGCTTTTAAGCTTTTTATATTTATTTTAATAAAAAGAAAGTAAGAATGAAGTAGAGGGGAGGGGGGGGCGTGTATGCTTTTTTTTGATTCCTTTATAAAAAACATTTATAAATTTTTATAAAAGTTCCTCTCGCCTCTTCCATTCCTCGCCTGCTCGTCGCCTGCTCCTCCCGCGTCTCGCCGCTACTTGCGCCCGCAGGCCCCCGCCGGCGCCCTTTGGCCCCGCCGTCTTCTCGAGCTCTTCTCGCGTCTCCTCTTTGTCTCGCTATCGGTGTCGCCCGCCGTGGCCGCCCCTCGTCGGCGCCTCTCTGGGCGCCCCTCCGCGCCCTCCCCCCTCTCTCCCCCTCTTCGCCTCTCTAAGCCGCCCCCCCCTCGCGCCCCCCCGCCCCCCGCCCCCCGGCGCGCAGCCCGCCCCCCCTCCCCCCAAGCTCTTCGCCGCTTCGCCGGCCCCCGCCCCCTCCGCCGCCCCGCTCCGCCCTCCCTCTCCTTTCCCTCCCCCTCTATCCCCCTTGCCCTCTCTCTCCTCTGCCGCTCAGTAGGCTCTGCCTCTCGACACTCTTCTCTCTCCACCTCTATATTCTTCCTTACTTCTTTCTTACTTTTTCTCTCTTCCTTTAATCTGCGGCGCATTCGGCGCGCGCGTGCGGCCGCCGCCGCCCCCTCGGCGCCCCGGCCCGCCCGCTCCGCGCCCCTGTCCCGGCCCGGCCATCCAGCGGTGTTATTATCTAAATATAAATTATTTATTTTATTTTTTCGAGATGGGCGGGCCTTGGCTATCCACCGGCACCTTATCCTCCCTCAGCCATAAGCCCAACCCTATCTGGCTCTATGATAGTCGGGTATGCAAAAAAAAGGGAGAGCAAAAAACAAACACCAAACCCCGAACACGCCACAAGGCACACTCCCCCAAGCCGCTCCCTGGCAGCCGGCAGCCCGCGGGATAGGGAGCGAGGGGGCGGGGGCGGGGCCGGCGGGGGGGCGGGAGGGCCCTGCGGGGGGCCAGGGAATGGGAGGGGCCGGGGGGGAGGGGGGGGGGGGGGGGGGGGGGGGCGGGCGGGGCGGGGGGGGGGGGTGGGGGGGGGGGGGGCGAGTGGGCGGGGGGATATGTATAGAATCTGGAGAGGGGGGGGGGCGGGGGCGGGGGGGGGGGGGGGGGCGTGGGTGGTGGGGTCGTGGCTTGGGGTGTTGGGGGTTTGGGACGCACGCGGCGCCGACCCACGCGCGCTAGCGCAGCGCGGCGCGGTGAGGGTCGCCATAAAAAAATACAAAAAGAATAGTAAATTATTGTTGGTAGCTTGGCTATTTCCCCACTCTCAACACTCACACTTGCCAACAGCGCCACACTACCCCTCTGCCGCTGCGCCTTCCCCCTCCACTCCTCTCCGCCCTCACCCTCCCTTGTTATTAATTCTTTAGCTGTTTGCTCTGGGGGCTGGCTTCGCGCTTCGGCCCTTATTTAATAAATATTAAAAATAAAATTAAACATACGCCCTCGCTCCGCCACTTTACCCCCGGCGAGCCGCACAGCGTGTAGCGCTTTGTGGGGCAGGGCAGTTATTTAGGGTGGTGTTAATTAATATAAATTTAATATAAATTTTTATATTATATAATTATTATTTATAGTTTTAATTTTGTGTGTGGTGTTCGGAGGGGGGTTCTGTGCTGTTGTGGGGGTGTCGGCTGGGTGGGGGTGTGTGCTGGCGGTGTCGTGTGGGGTGTGTGCGGGTCTCGGTGGGTGGCTTCGCGCGGGGCGTGTGTGGGCGTGGGGGGGGGGGGTTGTCGCGTAGGTCTGCAGTCTGTGGTTCTGGGGGTCGTTCGTCTTTTGTTTATCGCCGCTCGGTGGGGTCGGGGGCGGGTCTAGCGGCGGCGTCTCGGGGCGGTCGGGGGTGGGCGCGGCCGGGCGGGGGCCGGGGCGCTCTCGGGTCGTCCTCTGGGGTCCCGCGGCGCGGCCGCGCTGCGCGCGGCGTCGGCCCTGGGTGCCCGCGCGCCCTCGGCCGCCGTCGCCCCGCTCGCCGCGGCCGGCGTCGGGGCCGCGGCCTGCGCCGCCTCGGTCGGGTCGGTGTCTGTCGGCCCGCTCCGCGCGCCGGGGGCGCCTTCGTGTGCGGGGCGCGTCCCGTGTGGGGGTCGGCCCCTCTCGTCGGCGCCCTCGCGGCGCCCTTGGCTGTCCTCGCCGCCCCGGCGCCGCGGTCGGTCCGCCGCGGGTGTGGGGGGCGTGCGTCCTCGGGCGAGGGGTTGGCGGCGGCGGTGGGGGGGTGGGGTGGGGGGGGGGGTGGGGTGGGGCTGGGGGTGGCGTCGGGGGGGGGGGCGGGCGCGCCGCGGGGGCGCCCGCCGGGGGCGCCTCTGGCCGCGGCGGGGTGCGGGGGCGGCCGCCCCGGGGTCCGCGGCGCGCCGCCTTCTTCTTGTGGGCGTGTGGGGTGGGGGGGGCGGGGGGCGTCTCGGCCGGTGGCTGGGTGGCGGGGCTAGGGGGGGGTGGGGGTGGGGGGGGGCGTGGGGGGTCGGCGCGGGGGCGCGGGTGGGGGGGGCGCGGGGGGGGGGGGGGGGGGGGGGGGGGGGGGGGGTGGGGGGGGGGGGGAGGGGGGGGGGGAGGGGGGGGGGGGGGGGGGGGGTGGGGGGGGGGGGGGGGGGGGGGGGGGGGGGGGGGGGGGGGGGGGGGGGGGGGGGGGGGGGGGGGGGGGGGGGGGGGGGGGGGGGGGGGGGGGGGGGGGGGGGGGGGGGGGGGGGGGGGGGGGGGGGGGGGGGGGGGGGGGGGGGGAGGGGGGGGGAGGGGGGGGGGGGGGGGGGGGGGGGGGGGGGGAGGGGGGGGGCGGGGGGGGGGGGGGGGGGGGGGAGGGGGGGGGGGGGGGGGGGGGGGGGGGGGGGGGGGGGGGGGGGGGGGGGGGGGGGGGGGGGGGGGGGGGGGGGGGGGGGGGGGGGGGGGGGGCGCCCCGGGGGGGGGCCGCCGCCGGGCGGGGCGTGGGGGGCCGCCGGGCGCGCCCCTGGCCGGCCGGGGGGGGCGGCCGGGCGGCCCCGCCGCGGCGGCGGCGGCGCGCGGGGGCGCCGCCGGGGCCGGCGGCGCCTCGGGCGGGCCGGGCGCGGCGGTCGCCGCGGGCCGCCGCCGCCCCGTGCCCTCGCCGGCTCGCCCGCCGCGGCCTGGCCCGCGCTCGGCTCTGGGGGGGGTCGGCGCTGGGGCGGGGGTGGTGGCGGTGGCGCGGGGGGGGGGGGCGGGGGCGGCTGGGCGGCCGGGGCGGCCGCCGCTGGCGTGGGCCCCGGCGCCGCGGGGCGGCGTCGCCGGGCGGGGGGCGGGCGGGGCGGCCGGGTGCGCCGCGGCGGTTGCGCGGGGCGGCCCGGCTGGCCGGCTGCTTGGTCTGGGCGTGGCCTGTGGCGCGCGCTGGGGGGCCCGTGGGCGCGGGGGGGGGGTCTGGTCTTCGGGCTGGCCGCGGTGGGCGGATGGGGGGGCTGCGCCGCGTCTGGTGGGGGGGGGCCGGTGCCGCGGGGCTGGCGTGCCCCGCCGCGGGGGCGCGGCGCGGGCCGCGGCGCGGTGCCTCGCGGGGCCCGGGGCCGGCGCCTCGGCGCGGCGGCGCCGTGGGCCCCCCCGTGCGCCCGGCGCGCCGCCGCGGCGCGGGGGGGGGGCGGGTGGGCGGCGGCGGCCGGGGGCGGGGGGTGCTTGTGGCCGGGGTGGGGGCGGGGGGGGGGCGCGGGGCGCCGGGGCGGGGGGGGGGGGCGGGGGGGGGGGGGGGCGGGGGGGGGGGGCGCGGGCGCGGGGGGCGGCCCCGGGGGGCCCGGCGCGCCGGCCCGCCCCGGCCGCGGGGCCCCGGGCCGCGGCCGCCGCGGCCGCGGGGGGCGCCCGGCGCCGGCGGGGGGGGCGGCGGGGGGGGGGCGGGGCGGGGGGCTCGGGGGGGGGGGGGGGGGGGGGGGGGGGCGGGGGGGGGGGGGGGGGGCGCGGGGGGGGGGGGGGGGGGGGGGGGGGGGCGGGGGGGGGGGGGGGGGGGGGGGGGGGGGGGGGGGGGGCGGGGGCGGGGGGGGGGGGGGGGGGGGGGGGGCTGGGGGGGCGGGGCGCGGGGGCGGGGGGGGGGGGGGCGGTGGGGGTTCGCTGGCTTTTAATAAAGAACTTAACCTAAGTAGGATATGAGCCTCCTTGAAAGACTCTCATTTTAGTGAAAGAGAGGGCTACGTGGATTTAATCTCATACTATGAGAATAGTCTCCACTAAGCAATTAATGAAAATCCTACCAAGATATGGTGGTTGTGAACACTTGCAGTGGAAGCTTCTTATCATCGTCTAAAGGAGAACCTCTTAATGGTAAACTTCGTAATAAGTAAACAATAGTTTATAAAAATAAAAATATCTTGCTTGGATGAGTATGAATTAAATTGATTAATGGCAAGAGGTATGGCTGATGGGTGAGCGCATCGAAAGACATGGCATCAAGTCTCCATCCTTATAAGGTAAAAGGCAAGATAGATGAAGGGTTGGCTTTTTTTGGGACAAAAACAAAAGAAGAAACGAAGAAGAAGTAGATGCAAGAACCAGAGAAGAAGTAGATGCGAGAACCAAAGAAGAAGTTGACAAGAAAACCAAAGGGTAGATCGCTTGATGAAGGACACTCCAGAATGACATCTCGTAGTTCGAAAGGACATCCTTGTTGGTATGAGAGTATACTTGCCCCTAACTGGGTTAAAACTTTGAATGCTTTCTTTTAATGGGTGTTTCATCAAAGCTTCATAAGCTTCTGTGTCTTTCTTGTTTATTTTCCATAGTTAATTGTTGTTGCACCCTTTTTGGCTAGAATCCTTTTGTGGACATTGAGTCGTGGGCCCTAGTTTTCTACCATTTTACTATCATCTTGGTTGTATTTTAGACAGAGTTTGCATCGTGGTCAATGCTATGTTAATTGGGCATTGTGTTAGTCTACCTAGTCAGGCAACGTTTCGGTGTGAGGCACCACAATCCTTGAGGAGTATTTCCTTTTGTTGTGCGCTCCCTTTTTGTCAACCTTACGATGGCAGGTTGTATCTGCATCGGTGTTGAGCTCTATTGGTTAAATTTGCCCCATCGAATTGGTCAGGTTGTGTGGCTTTAGCGTCACTTTTGTTGAGACGTCACTTGGACATCGTTCACCTAAGTAGTGAACCCCTACTGTGCATACTTGATTGTGTTAAACATTATCCGTGAGAAGCCATCGTAGGGAACTCAAGCATTTTGAGAGAGAGAGTTCAGTAGCAATAGGTGGTGGTTTCTAGTCTTGTAATTTCAATGCCTTCCTTTAAACCTCTCTACCAAGTTCTACCAGTGGTGGCGTAGCATTCTACGCAATAGTTTGACCTTAAGTTCGTAGGTGGTTGTAGTCACGGATGCTCCTGTGTACTTTCACAGTTCCCTTAAATGTTTAATTAAATTCCAAATATCTAAGTTTGCTTCTTAGAATTTAGGAGCGTTGGTTCTATTAGTTAATCATCGATTATTAAATTTTGATTAATGAAAACAATAAAACTTCGGGTTTTTATAAGCGTGAATATTATGTTGTTTATCTTAAATAGAAAAGAGACTTCAGTTTATTTAAATAACTAAACATCAAGTTATTTGCTTTATTAATTAAAATAAAAATAAAATGGTTTAGTTTTGTTATGTAGAGGTATGGGACTCTATTTAGTGAAAATATAATAAAAATGGTTTATTTTTGTTATGTAGAGGTATGAGACTCTATTTAGAAGCATGTCTATCATGGAACCATGAGTGACCTGATCCCCACCTATCCTCAAATGATCAAAGGAAAGAGAAGGAGAATCAAAGAAGTAGTTGGAACCACTCTAGCAGATTGATGTTACTTTTATTGATTTACTTATGCTCAAATAGATTAACTATGTGGGGAGAATTTCCTAATGAGATTGATGTAATATATTATTCTTTAAAGAGTATGGAGGATTTACCATACTTGTTTATATGTAATAATGGCTATGTTTTCGGGAGATGTACCTTTGTATTATTGATTGAAATCATTTATGTTTTGTATTTGCATTACTTTAAATGTTGCTCCTTTCTTGTATCTTTTGTATGCTTTGTGACTTATGCTCTTTTGTTAGATTTAGTATCTTAGCTATTATAATTTTCTTTCTAAACAATAGAAACATAAATATTAAGTTACAAGGTGAACTTAGAGGATGATCTAAGGGATTAAGACACCTTAGGGTGAACATAGTAGACCTATGAGATTAAAACCCCTTAGGGAGATTGATAACTGAGTTTAAGGGAAGTCTATATATGAGTTAAGATAGCTCATCGTGGAGACGATATCGATAGCTTAACTCACAATATGTGTAGCATACCTACACAAAATGACTTGTGTATGGTATGGTGATAGGTGTATACCTTCGATTGGATAATGAATGGTGATAGTTTAGCTCATCAAGAGTGATGAGAAGGATAAAATTATTTGTGGTAACACATAATACACCTGCACAGTTGGATTTGTGCTAGGGTATTTAGTGAGGTGTAGCTCTTCAAGAAAATTAGGAATTTTTCCTAACATTAGATCAATTAGGAACCAGATAGGGGTTTATGAATCCCTCTCCTTGGTAAAAAAAATATTTTCTTGTTGTGTTTTCTTGTGGTTGAACTTTGGGTCATTACATTTGATATCAGAGCTCTAGGTATGAGGATATAGAGCTTCTTATGTGCTAAAAGGATTTGGATGTCTCCAATGAAGGCTTGCTTGAAGTATAAGCTAGAGCTAAAATGATCTACAATGCCCTATTTGTTAAAATCTAATGGGAGCTAATCCTAAGGATGAATGGATGTTAGGGTACCTTAGTATGGGCTTTGGTATTAATGATATATCATAACCTTGGAATGCTACCCTAGTTAGATTATTGATGCTTTTAGCAAGAGAACTTTGTATTATGGCTTGAATTAGTGATACAGTTTAAGGTGAAACTGTAGCCTAATATTTTCTTGGTTGTAACTAGGTTAAAAAAACCACCTAAGGCCAAAAGAGAGAAGCCTACACCTAGACAAACTCGACAAAGTAATTTCAAGGAAAAATCCGAGATAAGGGTCCAACAAACCCCAATAGAGAGGTAGAAGACCTCACTACTATGGTTGTTGCTATATAGGATTAGATGAGATGAGTGTTGGAAGCAATTGTGAATAAGAACTTGCAAGGTAGAGGCTCAAATGTTGGCCAAGCTGATGGGTTAACTGCAAAGCAGTTGTAAGCTAGAGCCCTTATAGAAAAGGAAACGACTAGGGATCTCAAAAACATTTGTATCTCTAAGTTTGGTGGAGAAGGTGAAGGGGATATGGTTGAAGCATGGCTAAGAGAATTAGAGGTTTACTTCACAGTAAAGGGTTATTCCCCAGGGACCTAAACGGTTTGGGCCATCATCAACTTAGAAGGGGTTTCTCTAGATTGGTGGGAAACCTACTATGAGAAGACTAAGATTGAACCTATTGACATTCCATGGAAATAATTCATAGTGATCTTCAAGAAAAGGTTCTTAACAAAGCATTTATATGCACTAAAATTTGAAGAATTTGCTAGCCTACGACAAGGAACCAAGACTGTGGAAATATACTATAAGAAGTTGGTATGGTTACTTAAGTATGTGCCTACCTATGATGAGAGAATGAGGGTTCACAAGTTTATCCATGGGTTGGAATCTAGAGTAAAGCATGATGTAAACATGCACGAGCCTAAATTTCTGCAAAAGGCGTATGAATTGGCAAAGAAAGTAGATTCACACTTCCAGATTATCTATGTCACCCTATCCTGAGCAAGATTGGCAAGCACTAAGGAAGAGGAATAGTCAAATATTCTTGAAATAGGAAGAGGAAGAAGATCGAAAGACCAAGAACCCTTAAAATTTTGAGAAGAGAAATGATGGGAGAAAGGGAAAGTTCAAGAAACCAACAATAATCCCAACAATGCAAAACCTCACCCTCAGAAACCGTAAACTTCAGCACCAACAATTAAAGCAGGGGAGAAAAAATAAAAAATATTCAAGGACCCAAGGATGGGCGTTACCATTATAGAGGTCCACACTATGCTAATCAATGTCCACACCAATCAGGGCTGAGTTCATCCAATGCTAAAGGGAAGGAACCTTAGCATCGGATCTACTATGCAATTGGGAAACAAAAGTTAAAGGGGTAAGCTACCCCATTGCTTATAAAAGTTAAGGTTTTTAATAAGCAAGTAAAAATTCTAATAGACAGTGGAGCCACTGATAGCTTTGTTTCTTCTAGTATAGCAAGGAATATGTTGGAAAGGCCTAAATATTTAGCCCATGGATCGAAGATTGAGTATGGTTCTGGGCAAACCTACTTGGTAAACCAGTGTTACTCAATGGTAAAAATTGCTTTAACTATGGATCCGTGAAATGTTGTTTATATGTAGCTCCACTTCATGCCTTTGATGTAATCCTAGGGATTGATTGGTTACAGGCCCATAAATTCTTGATCAATTTCCAAGATTGATGGATCGAGTATTTAGAGAAAGGAGGGAAAGGCTAAGAATTCATAGTAAACAAGGGGCGTTCAAACCCTAGATGTTTTCGGTCATGCAATTGAAGAAATCCCTCAAGAGAGGAGGGATAGTATATGTTGTAAAACTTAATGAAGTAGGTGATGATTAGAAAAGAGAAGTGCTAGGAAAGCACCCAATTTTGCAAGATTTTAAGGATGTATTTCCAAAGTATTTACCTAGACTACCTCCTATGAGGGAATTTGACTTCACAATTGATCTTATGCCAGGATCAAAACCTATCCATAGATCATCGTATAAGATGAATCCTATCGATATGCAAGAACTAAAGGTTCAATTGCAAGGGTTATTGGAAAAGAGACTGTTAAAACCAAGTGTGTCACCGTGTTGGTTTTATTTATAAAAAATAAAGACATTTCTTAAGATTGTGTATTGATTAGAGAATGTTAAATAAGACTACAATCAAGAACCAATAAACTTTACCTAGGATCAAAGATTTATTTAATCAACTAAGAGATACCACAATATTCATTAAGATTGATCTGATATCAGGGTATCACCAGTTAAGAATACACAATGAGAAAACTCACAAAATGATATTTAAGACTAATACCCCAACTACGTTCATGAATCTAATGAACAATGTATTTAGAAGACACCTAGACTAGTTTATCCTTGTATTTATGGATGATATTTTAATATACTCTTAGAATAAGGAAGAGCATGATGAGAACCTCAAGATCGTGCTAGAGTTGCTAAGGGAAAGTAAACTCTATGGAAATCTAACTAAAAGTGATTTGTATGTTTTAGAGGTATGATATCTTGGACATATCATATCAGCAAAAGGAATTGTTTTTTATCTAAAGAAAATAGAGGTCATTCTGAACTGGCCACCCCTTACTAATGTAAATTAAGTGACAAGTTTCATGGGGTTAACAGGCTACTATAGACGTTACATAAAGGATTACTCCAAGATTGTTGCTGCATTAACTAACCTTTAGAAAAATAAAAAGGAATTCAAGTGGTCGAAGAAGTGTGAAGTTGTTTTTGCATTGCTAAAACATAAACTCAATACCGCACCAATACTAAAGATTCCTAACCCTCAAGGGAACTTTTTCAGTAAGCACGGATGCATCATTGGAAGGATTAGGAGGAGTACTCTCTCAAGAGGAGTCAGTCATGGCATATACTTCAAGGAAGCTAAAGAAGCATGAAGTTAATTGTGCCACAAAAAGAAGATGGTGAAGAAATTTTATACTTCATTCTCATTAGCTGGTTGATATGATTTTTAGCTAAGGGCTCATTTTCAATAGCAAATTTAATTATATTTTGGACCACTTGAGTCAACTCCTTGAGTTGTTGTGCTAATCATTCTTTTGACTACATTTTGTAGACATCTAAATTGCGTCATATTGAGAAGGCTACCTAAATCGACCCCTTTTGGATCATATGACTCACCTTAGGCAACATCAAAGTTAAAATAGTGGTTTTTACCACTTAAATAGGGACACTTCCCTTTTATAACACCCTTGGCCACTCAAGCCCTTTCCTACACTTAGCCCTTGGTCACCATGTGACCACCCCTCTACAAGTTGAACTTAGGTGTATGCATGACCTAACCTTGGTTTAACCTAACCTACGGACACCTCATCACTGCCCTCACCTTGCTCCCAAGGCTATAAATACCCCTCTCATTTGAGAGAAAAACATAACAAGAAGAAAAATAGAGGAGGGGAGATCGAGAGGGCTTGAGGAAAGGAAACACTTTTGTTATACTGCTCGAATATTGGTTCATGTATGCAATACTCGTTATCCATTTTCTAGTTGAATATTTTATTTTCGTTTGATCTATCTTAACAAGTACTACTAAATCATTTTATCTATTTGCACGTGTGTAGGTTTCAGGTTCAAATATTTTAGGTTCAACAAGATCAATTCCTTTTCGAACCTCTATAAGAAGGATACTTCAAAAGTTTATCTTGTCTATAGTTATGTGTGAGCACCCTTTCCCCTCTTTTAAAAGGTTGAGTGCATAGAAGAGGGGTACACCTGCCCCTCCACCCCCTTTAAAATAGAGAGGTGTGCTCTGTATATGATTAGGTTTGTTCGCTCATATGTTTGTTGTTGTTTTCCATGCCTTAAAGTTAAAGATGAATAGAGTAATAACATCATATTGGGTTCTTTTTTCTTCTATATATAAATTGTTAGTTAGGTGGAAAAGGAAGTTGTCATTGTTTCTAGCATATCCATCCAATCGACCTACCCTAGGGTTATGGCCAAATTTTCATTACCTTGCCTTACCTTTCCCTTTTAAATAGTCATCTTTAGTTGGGCTAGCCTACCAGGGATAGAGAGGGTGTTCTGTCCTCATTAACTTCTTTATGATTTGTGTCGATCCTAATCTAAGCTAAGCATGTCCTTGAGATCCATCATTATTATTTTTAAGGTCTTAGAGCAGCTTCTAATAAGTAGCAGGAATCTCCTCTATTTTAGGTTGGGCTAGCAAGCATCTCTAAAAATATATCTTTGGTGATATCTCTGTAGGTATCCTTGATTTGGTATCTCTGGTAGCATCTATGATACAACATCTTTGAAGTCATATTACTTGAGTAATAATTATGAACAAGGCCTTTAAAAATCGAACAAGCGCATCAAATCAGAATTATTAGAAGGGATGATTTTGATTTATAATCATTGAGGGATGAAAATGATGGGTGGGCTTACCAGATCCATGCATTCTTGATTGGTGTATTCAAGCTTGCTCTGGTTGAGCATCCATTCAATGGAAAACTAATCAATTCATTCATAATACTACTACCCATTTAAAATAGAGAGCAAACCTTTTAGGTAGCTCTTAGAAGTACTCCCCCCTCCTTAATTAATGACCTCCTTAAAATTAAAAGTGAAGAATGAACCTTACCTTTAATAATAGAGAGGAGAGTACAAATCTCTCTTTATTTGAAAATAGGGGTTTAAAAGGTTTTTAAAGCAGAAAACCTCTCTTATAAGGTAGAACTTCCCTATTAAAAAGCTTTTCATGAAAAGTGATCCTCTTTAATAATGCTTCTTCAAGCCTCATTAATAGAGTAGAATTTTGCATCCCTATCTTTTTGGTTACCTCACCAGCTTTTCAAAAGGGGGAGAGAGCACTCACTTTTAAAATAGAGAGGGCTACCCCATTGATAAAGAGAAAAACAAATGGCCTTATTATGATAAAAATTTCTTAGATGGGGGCTTTTAAAAAGATTTTCATGAAAAGTGATCCTCTTTAATAATGCTTCTTCAAGCCTCATTAATAGAGTAGAATTTTGCATCCCTATCTTTTTGCTTACCTCAAAAGGGGGAGAGAGCACTCACTTTTAAAATAGAGAGGGCTACCCCATTGATAAAGAGCAAAACAAATGGCCTTATTATGCTTTAAGTTTCAATATTTTATAAAATGATGAAAGAACATAAACATCTACCTGGCACCAACAACTACCTTTAGAATGCGAGTTGCATCCAAGGGAGAATACGAGGTGGGATCCATTGATCTCTTTATTGTTCTCCTAAGTATATATTATATTAGAGTGGACTAGATTTTTTTAATTCATTGAACAAAACTTGTTCCTCTTTAAGGTTGTTTATGACATAGGACATCGGAGACACCAGAATTAATGAGGGTAATCCCCCCATTTTTATAAAATGATGAAAGAACATAAACATCTACCTGGCACCAACAACTACCTTTAGAATACGAGTTGCATCCAAGAGAGAATATGAGGTGGGATCCATTGATCTCTTTATTGGTCTCCTAAGTATATATTATATTAGAGTGGACTAGATTTTTTAATTCTTTGAACAAATCTTGTTCCTATTTAAGGTTTTTTATGACACAGGACATCGGAGACACCAGAATTGACGAGGGTAATCCTCCCATTTTTAGAGTTGGTCAAGTTGTAACAAATGGTAAGATAAGATAGATCGACGCTGAGGCTCTCTATATATTCTCACTCGCTATGTAGTAGCGAGGTAGGGCAATAGGTCATCATAGGTTCAATCTCTCTCTATGATAGACAAGGTAGGCTTCTTTCTGTGGTGGTTGGGTGAACTGCTAATTCGTGAGGGAGGAGAAAGCGTTGAATAGTAGGACTCAACCTATACGATCAATCCCAAGCTTTAGTCATGAGATCTTCCATCATGACATAGAGGAGGAGTTGGAAAATATATAGAGAGCACTCACCTAAGTGTTGTGTTATCATAGAAGCCCGCTCACCCTTCCATATTCCAAAGGTAAGATAAAGCCCCAAGATTTGTTGCTCTTTTAAAATATAGAGAGGCAAGAGTTCCTTTCTTTAATAACCCGCCAAAAATGGATAACTGGTTGAATCGATAAAGACCTTTTAAGGTTAGTTAGGAGTAATATTCTCCATGATCCACAAACCAAAGTCACGTCTTTAAGAGTTCATTACCTTAGTCCTATAGTCCCCATGGCATCATCACTTGGTCCTATAGTTTGCATGGCTTAAGAGGTGAATGAAATGATAGTTTAGGGAGAAGGAATAAGATATGATATTAGAACCTACCTTTTTTCTCTATTATGTGCTTGAGTTGTAGAATATGCCAAATCTTGGACCACCCCAACTCTCTATTTTAAAAGGGTCGCTCTTATTCCCGGGTCATAAGGCTATGTAGCTCACTACTTCTAGGAAGTGCGAAAATCATATGGGAGAACACTTTTGGATAAGCAAATTTTTTAAAGAACCTCCATCAATAAACCTTACCTTTAGAAGGAGAGAGCAGGACTTCCATCAATCAAATAATTAGTAAGTAGTTATTCTTCTAGACCATCAAATTTTTAAAGAGAGCAGGACTTCCATCAATCAAATAATTAGTAAGTAGTTATTCATCTAGACCACAAAATTTTTAAAGAGCTTATGTTTCAAAGAAAGATGTCATTGTAGGCTTTTATCCTCAATAGGCTGAGCCTTTTAAAATATAGGAGAGAGGAGAGGTTACTTTCAAATTCATAATATCCAATGCTTTAAGTTCTAAGGGATGGGGAAACTATCATGTAAGTAAGGGATTTATTAGCTTCCTGCCAAAGCTTTATATAAGGATAGAGAGAAAACCTCCCCTTGGATTTTAAAGGTAAAGGCTAGGCTTAAATAATAGCTTAGCTCACTCAATACCACCACTTGCTTATGGGTGTGAGGGTTAAACCTTGCTTGAGGATAGAGAGCGATAGAATCAGATAGAAATGAAAGGATAATTGTTGTTGAATTAGCTAGCAATGCTTTAAAATTTTGATCTAAAGCTTTTAAGACCATTTATGATTGACAAGGGGCTTGTAGTAGATATTTTAAGTGCTAGGACTGGTCACCCCTTTTAAAATAAAGAGAGATGGCTAAGTTAGCTCAGCTCTTTGTGATGGGCATGATATCTCAAAGTTGTGTTTGGCATATTGACTCATTTAGTCAGAAAAGGGAGTAAACCTTGTGTGTCCAACATAGTATATATAATATGGAATATGGAATTCAAATCACTCTATCTTATTTTAATAGATTAATGGGGCTTTGATGCACCTATTTTTAATTAAAAAGAGCTTTTCCCTTTTGCTTTACCTTTTAAATGGTGGGGGTGGGGGAGGTGTCCCATATTTGAAAAGGACATCTATAACCAAGCCTCTCCTTTTTTAAATAGGGAGGTCTACCCCTATTCCACGATATAGCAAGGAAGTGGGAGGCCTAAGAAGAAAATATATTCTCTAGCTCTTTTATATTTGAAGAGTAGAAAAAGAACATGAATGGGCATACGACTCCAACTATGCCTACAACTATTCCCATATAAATCCATGTCATTACCAACTACAACATCGATAAGAGATATGTTGATCTCATTGCCAACTACGACATAGCTTCTACGCCCTTTCAATTCCCTAGTTCTCATCTTGGAGTGATTGGATATGGATATTGCTAGCACCAACCTTCAAATAAAAAAGTGCACTTTTATTTTATCTTCAGTTGTTGTACATCATGAAGTTGACTATCCTCAATTTATTTAAAAGCCTAGGATGGGTGGGATGAGATGAAATATTTATTTCAACTGATTCGATGGTAAAGTAGGTGGGTGTGCTCTTTGAAACCCCTAGGATATCACTCCTATGCACCCTCAAGCCCAACTATCTATATTTAATATAACGAATAACAACATGGGTCTAGAGTTTATCTCTTTAATAAATAAGTGAAAACTTGAGGCTTTTAAATAACTTTGTCTCTCCCTTTAATATGAATTCGCTTTAAAAAGGTTCCAAATCTTAAAATATCACTTCTAATGTTATCATTTTTGAAACATGGGGGGTGCTCCCTCCCACCTTTAAAACTTTAAGTGATATCCCAATTTTTGTTAAAATAGGGATTGAACCTGTTGAACACCAATACCATGATTGTTTTTTTATAAAGAATAAAAATATAGAACTTCCCTCTTGGACCAGTAGAGAGATTTTACCAAAACCTGATTGAGCTATGTCCCTACTGTACTATCCCCTCTAATATACAAAGTGGTGATCACTATTCTTTCCCACTAATCCTTAATCTCCTACTTCTACAAAAATCAAAGTATTGTTAGCCAAAAATTTTTGGCCTAATGGTCAAAGTCAAATTAATTAATTATGTGTTTACATGTATATCATTGGACTAACGACCATGCAGGTTTCAGGATCTCGACGACAGCACACAAGATGAAATAGATCTAACGGTAATCGCTCACTTAGATGCTCATATTTTTATTGGTAAAGGTTCTTTCCTAAGCGCCTTAATTTTTGATTAACCATTGATTTATTTTAAGATAATTAAGTTTAGGTAGGGGTTTAATATGTTGAAAATTTTCTACCTTCAAACTAATCAACGTGCAGCTTGATAAACCTTGATGGGTGCACCTCTTCCTGAGCGAATCTAACGATGAGCACCCAGAGAGATGATCAATTTTTAATGATAATATTTTTTGTAGATTTCAAACTAACCCCTCTATAGGACCAAGGTAGCAAAAATTTTACAAGACATTTCTCATAAAAAGCTACTATCGACCATGACATTGATACTAGATCAGACCAAAGTACGATCAAAAGCTTAGTACAGAAATACTCACAGTAGTCGAAAAAAAATGTTCAGACGATCAAACTGAATCCCACGAACTATACCGAGATAAGTAAAAGCAAGCTACTCAAGCAACAAATATGATACCCTAAAACCAAATCATATCTCTTCATATCTTCATAAACGTGATCACGTACTGGGCAAAATCAGATCTCTTCATACCATCATAACGTGATCACGTATCGATCGACAATAGAATAAATCTTCTCAGAATGGACCAATGCAAAAAGAATTCTCAAAGGATAAATATGGACCGAGGTGAGTAAGAATTATTGTTCATAAGAATTTTAACAATGACAATAGAGTGTAAAGTGCAAACTCAAATCTTCGAGAAAAAGTCTCGATGGTGCAACCATTACCTATAGTACACACTCAAAAAGCACAAGAAGCATAACAAGAGTGAGAGTATTCTCGGCTTGTAGAAATATTATTCACTCAGTGCTTCGATGGAATGTAGTTATAGAGGGGTCACTCCGACGGAGTATAGTTACAAAAGTACATTGTGATTTCCACTCCATCCATTTTATGTACTTTCAACTCTTGTTTTCCATTATGTCATTCTTCCTACTTATCACTACCCTCATCTTTCTAGGCATTCTCTCTTGACCATTGTAATCATTCATCCCACAAAACACCATCTCACCACCATCCCATGCACAAATCAACTCCCATTGTTCCCACCTACTTCATAACCATTTTTTAATCTATTCTATTCCATCCCACTGTTCTCCATACTCTTCTCACCATCACGTTGGGTTTCCATCTGTTTCATGTTAAAAATCCACTACCACAAACTAGTCTGATCCCAACTTATAAAATCAAATGACTAGGATAAACATGAAATTATATTTACATATATAGTTTCACTATTTTTCTACACACAAGATAAAATATAAAATAATGTTTGGCCCACCATATTTTGAGAGCTCCCTTCAAATCAAGAGCAAATTGTGAACCAGAGGCTATAAAAGAAGCGACTTTTTGGAGACAAATTTGACTCAACATCAGATACCCCTATTTTCAAACTTTTGGCTTCAATAGGTTCCCCCAAATGTTGGTTGGTCTCTCTTGCTATGGTTTTTGACAAAGGTAATCCTTAATGAGCTAACCCCTAGGAACAGTTATAAAAATATTCATTTTAACCAAAGCCTAAGGTCATGGCCATAACCGGTAATATAAGTACCTTTGTGACCAATAATATTATCCAAATTTTGAAAGGGTTATAAGAATTGAAATAATCATTTAAGGAAACCCCTAAATCTATGAGCCGTAAATAAAATTCATTAAAAATTCTAGGACTAAGTTCATAAGTCAACAATCTAAAGGATGATAACCAAAGGTTTAAGCAAACAAGTTTAATAAAATCCTTGAGGGTCACACGCCCCCTTTGGTTAAAAATCATACAACTACATAAGATCCGAGGGCAGCACTCAAAGATGATTTAATCGGATGATAGCACCCGCTTGGAGATCCAAAATGTTAACATTAAATAGGATTAATCACCAAAAGAATAATTGAAATGCTAATCATAATTAACAAGGGTCCTAAAATGTTTCTAATTGTCTCCCTTTCATTTAATCGAAGGATTAATGAAATAAAAAATGTGTGCCCCTCGATAACTAATCATGGAGGTTGGAAGAAATTAAAGGTTGCACCAATCCCCATAAGGATCTGACAACAACGCTCTAGTCAAAGTCTAAACGATTAAACAATAAAGGTTAAAGAGATCCGACGATAGTGCCCAACCAATGCTTGATCTAACGAATACACATTTTACCCAAATTACCAAGGATAGCCGAAGGATTAAATGAGCTTGTGTTTAAAATATGCAAATATTTGAAGGAGATCAATGGATGTACTCTCTCTTGAGATAATCCGACGACGGTGCTTGCTTTAGAGAAGCAAAGGTAAATCTGTCGATAAGACCAAGTTAAAACTCAGTTGATCAAATTAATCATATTCAAAAAGGGTCCTAATACGTTACTAATCGTTCCCCACTTGCTTAATTAAGGATTAATAAAAATTAAAAGCATGTGTTCTTCAGCTACTAACCTTGTAGGTCAAATTCGATCGACAGCAGAAGTAAATTTCTAAACAAATCCAATGGATGCATATCCATCGAAGAAGTCAAAATCGGTCATAGGCCTATATCGACTAAATACATAAGCGAAACCGACAAATCTAATGACATTGATAATCTATGCCCAATCCAACGACAGCGTGTATAACAAGATGATCGATCGTTAAAAGTTTTTGCCCAAGTCAAAGTTGAATTCCCCCCACGTTCAAGTATATCTAACGGTTGCGCTCAAGCTGCGTTAATCCAACGATTGCGCCCCACGAAAATTGATCAAATATTAAAAGTCCTCCTTTAGAAAAGAGGTCGATGAAGATCAACGGTAGTGCTCATCCCAAACGTGATCCAACGATGGTGCCTGTAGTGATTTTTCTGGCCAATCAGAAGTTCATGACTAAGTTGAACCAAGTTATCTCCCATAGTTGATCGAATCAGACAATCGTGCTTCAAGCAAAAGGATCTAAAAAATACAAAGCGCACACTATGGGTTAATCCGATGGTGGCACTTGAGCCTGATTAGATCTGACAATTGCGCTTTCCCAAAAGTGGTCAACATTTAACAAGGTGGTCGTAGTTGTGGTCAAAGTAAATCCAACGGTGGTGCTGGGTCTAGTCAGATCCAATAGCAGCGCTTCATTTATAAGCAATAAAAAGCAAAAGAGCATCGATAATCATGCTTGGTCTTGATTTGATTTGACGACTACGCTTAATCATGGCTATCAAGGGAAAATAAAGCCCAATAAAGGGCACGTAGTTCTACCCGATCTGACGACGATGATGGACGTCGACTAGATCCGATGGTAACGCGTGGCCAAGTCACTTGAAGGTTAAGGGATATGGCTTATTTTTTTGTTAGATAATTAATTAAAATCAAAGAAGGGTCTAAACATGTTGATAATGACTTCCTCTCCTCGTCAAACTCCGGTGCATGTCTAAATAATTAAATGGGCATGCTCTAATCATATATTTTATCGAATGGTGAGCTATTGACAAGGTAATCAGGTTATAAAAGGTTACATATTAATGAGAGGATTAATAATTATACAGGGCCATAGAGATCAATGATAAAAATTAATATCAACAAATCTAATGGTAAGCATGATGTGAGATGCTCGAGAAGGTAATATTGCAACTGAGATACTTTAAGTGTCGAGCAAGTTAAAGGTTGTCAATGGACGTACACTTCCATGAGCAAATATGAAGAACAATGAGTAGAGAAAAAAGATAACTTCATAACAATACAAGTAGTAATAAGGTGGCAGATCATCCATAGGAACAACCATTAAATAGAAGCAATCTACAACAAACAACAACCACTGTAAGGTGAATTAAAAGTACAGGCAAAAGAGCAATGACTAATTCAAGTAGTAACCAGGAGATAAAACAAGCAAACTATCAAATAGAATCACACAGACTGTACCAAAACAAGGATGATATAGACTATTCAGGTGACGATTTTTGTACAAAAGAATAAAATCAGATCTTTGTATGTCCATCGAATGTGATCGTGTACTACACGGAGAACAAGACAAGCTAGTTTGAGATGGGATCATGCATGAACCCTCTCGACTTATAAATAGGGATAGTAAAGGGCAATCCGTAAAAAAGGTAATAGAGTGCAAAATACATAAACGCGACCATTTCCTATTCTACATATTCAGAAGACATAGAAAGCGCATGGAGAATAAGACATTGATTCAACTAATCAAGAGTTGCATACTCGGTGCTTCGATGGAACATAGTTATAGAGGGTTCACTCCGACATAATATAGTTATGGAAGTGCCATATAGGTGCTTCCAGATTTTGTTTTCCATTCCATCCTTCTTCTTACCTATCACTGTCCTCCCCCTTCTAGGCATTATCCCTTGGCCATCGTCACTGTCCACTCCATATAACACCATCTCTCCACCATCCACTAAGCAAACAACTCCCATTGCCCGCTCCTCCCTCATATCCACCGTGTTATCAATTCCATTATGTCCATTTGCTACCCACACTCCATCTCTTCTCCTCATCGTCACATTGAGTCACCCTCTATATTACGTAAAATTTTTACTATAGCAGCCTAGTCGGTCCCAAACGGTATAACCAAATGACTAGGATAAGTAGGAAATAAACATATTTATTATATATATATATATATATAGGTTCACCGTTTAACTGTGTAGAAGAAGAAAAATAAAGATCGCTTAATCCACTCAGTATAAGAGCTCCCTTCAAGCCAAAATCAAATCGTGACAAGAAATCCAGGGTCACAACAACTGGATGGCATACATAGAAGATCAAACCAGATGGTGACAAGTGTAAGGCTAGGATCAGGTCAAAAATAACAGATTAAATAATTCAAAGCTATAAATACACTAGCTACGGTTAGAATTTGCATCAAGCATTAGAGATAGCAATTTTTGCTAAGAGGTATACTAGAGTGTCCTTTGAGTTGTGTTGTTGTATTTCCTTTTGTGTCTATTTTCTTGCTCATTTCTTATTCCTCCCTTTTACGATGCAGGATTTTGATAGGAAAGTGCCCACAAAGCTGATATTATTTCCAGACTCAGTGAGCCTATGGTTTAGAGACTTTGTTGTTACCCAAATTGGAATTAGGAGAGTAGAAGAGTTTTGTTACATCATTTGAATGGAATTTCTTCATTGTATTGATGTTTTTTTGGAAAAACAAAGTTAAACGACATTCTGCCAACTATGCATGTAATATTCTATGAAATAAATACAATTATGGGTCTCATTTCTATTAATTCATTGTCTCAGTATTGTGTGTTGCTACATAATAGGTTACATTATTTGAATGTGTTACATATGTTTCTCTCGTTGGCCAACTGTTATGTTTATTACGATATTCGAATGAATGTGATAGTGCCAATTCTTTCTCGGTCCCTTTATTTCTATTCATTTTATAGATGTTGTTAAGTTGCTATAACAACCCAATGAATCTAGGCACCGATCCACGTAAAGCATAATTATGGTTATTTTCATTGCTTGGTCATTTTAATACAATCTAGTATATAATTCTAATCTAGGGTGTGTAATCCGTGTAATATCATAAATTACCACTATGGTTTCCTTACCCATTATGTATCTTTTTCTATAGCAATATCTATTTTAATCGAAATAAAGAGGTAGGTTGGCCAGAGCCGATAATAGCTCTTTGGTTTCAAACGATTTCTTGTAGCATGACAATATCCTATGCATGCAAGAAATGGTTCCAATACGACCATGGTCAGAATCGACATCAAGCTTTAGAGATAGCAAATCCTTGCTAAGAGGTATACTTGAGTGGCCTATAGTTATGTTGTTGTATTCTATTTGTGTCTATTTTTCTTTTCATCCCTCATTACTCCCCTTTGCTATGCAAATTTATGATAGAATAGTGCTCAAGAAGTTGAGATTATTTCTAGATCTATTGAGCCCGAGGTTTAGAGACTTTTCGATTACCAGATTGGAACAGGAGAGTAGAAGAATTTTGTTACATTATTTGAACAAAATTTATTCATTGTATTAATACTTTTTACAGAGTTAAATGACATTCTACCAACTCTACATGTAACTTCTTGGAAAGTTAATACAATTATGGGTTTCATTTCTATCAATTCTTTGTCTTCAGTTCTGTGTGTACCTTCATAATGGATTACATTATTTGAATGTGTTATGAACGTTTCTTTCGTTGGTTAACTATCAGGTTTATTACGATATTCAACTGAATTTGATAGCACCAATTTCTTCTTTTACCTCTCCTTTCTGCTCATATGAATGTGTTATTAAAATTGCTATAACAATCCAATGAATCTAGGCACCGGTCTACACATAAGGCATAATTAGAATTGTTATCCTTGCTTGGTCAGTTTTATAAAAATAGCTTGAACCTATAATATAAAAGTGCATTAAGCTTGTAAAATCTTTAAGCTTAGCACAGGGGTTTCCTTACCCATTTTGGTCCATCTAAATCTGATAATAAAATATTTTACCAAAATAAAGAGGCAGGTTGTCAGAGCTTGTAATAGCTCGTTGGTTCTAAATAATTCTTACAGCGTGATAGCCCAATCCTATGGATGCAAGAAATTTTTCCAAGAGGATCTTAGAAATTTCCTTGTTATCATTGTATTCCTAGGTTTGCATCTCATCTTATTAACTTAGGAGATAAATTACTATTCTTAGATATATATTCATGTTGGAAGTATTACGTTATTTGGTACCTTGCAATAATATTGCAAGTACCATATAAATAGTTTAGTATTTGAGTTATGCAAGATTTTGTCATTTATTATGTGCAATCATTAGAGTATTTGTCCTTATATGGATATGTAGAGTCAATAAGAATATTATTATTATGTGATATTTCTCCTATGAGAAATATAATGTATTAGATCTCCTATGTGTTTGATGAGATAAAAAGTTTGTGTAAGTAGAAAAGTGAAGAGTTTTGTGAATGTGAAGAGTCTCTTATCCATATGTGTACTTATTAAAAATAAAGCATTGTAATTGATGGATTTAATAATAAGCTTTGCATTACATTGCATTGTTCAAGAAGATATAGTTAGCAATAATATTCTTAGTGAGTTATTGTTCATTGTTACGGATTGAATTATATGAATATTTTGTCTTGATATATTGTGAGATCCTATGGGAAGTGTTGAATTGCTAATAGTGGTATCAGATCCACCATTGCAAAAAATCATGGTTGTAAGGAGTGAGTCATTGTTCTTGAGTTGAAAGACATTTGTGTTATCGTCTGAGAGATAAGAAGTGAATGGTGAAAGCAAAGTATTGATGGAATTGTTGGAACAATTTCTTGCATCCATAGGATTGGGATATCATGCTACAAGAATTTTTTTGAAACCAATGAGCTATTACAGGCTCTGGACAACCTGCCTCTTCATTTTGGGAAAAGATTCTATTATCATATTTAAATGGACCAAAATGGGTAAGGAAACACTTGTGATAAACTTAAAGATTTTACAAGTGTATGCACTTACATATTTTAGTTTTAAATGACTTTTATACAATTGACCAAGCAAGGATAACAATTATAATTATGCCTTATGTGTAGACTAGTGCCTAGATTCATTGGGATGTTATAGCAATTTCGATAACACATTAAGATAAACAGAAAGAATGGAGAAAAGAAGAAATTGGCACTATTAAATTCATTTGAATATTGTAATAGACCTAATAATAGTTAACCAACAAGAGAAACATTCATAACACATTCAAATAATGTAATCCATTATGAATCTACATACATAACCGAATACAATGAATTTACATAAATGAAATCCAGAATTGTATTAATTTTTCAAGAAGTTACATGCAGAGTTAGCAGAATGCCATTTAACTCTGTGAAATGTATTAATATAAATGAAGAGATTTTGTTCAAATAATGTAATAAAAATCTTCTACTCTCCTATTCTAATTTGGTAACAAAAAAGTCTCTAAAACTCAAGCTCAATAGATCTGAGAATAATTTTAGCTTCTTGAGCACTATTTTATCATAAACCTGCACAGCAAAGGGGAGGAATGAGGGATTAAAAAGAAAAAAGACACAAATATAATACAACAACACAACTATAGAGCACTCAAGTATACCTCTTAGCAAGAATTTGCTATCTCTAAAGCTTGATGTAGATTCTGACCGTAATTGGTGTCTTTATAGCTTGAGGTTCTTGAATCTGTTATTTTTGGCCTCATTTGGGCCTTACACTTATCACCATCTCCATTGATCTTCCAAATGTTGTACAATTGTCTCCCATTACTCCCTTCTAATTGTATTCTAGATTGGACTGTGACTTACTTCAACCAAGTGACACTCATCTATAATGTGACTTATTGTCGACTAGCTCACTGATGAGTTGATTATGTTTCTGATGAGTAATCATTCTTTGTTCTGACCTCATCTTCTGGCTGACTTTCTATTCTTGAACTTTTTCCTGCTTCAGTAATCCTTATTTCTTCCCCTAGAGGTGTATTAAGTTTCATCTATAGACCATGCACTCTGGTTTCTTTCATTTTTTTTATTTGTTGAAGTTTTTTTATCTATTTTTCAATGAGCCTCCATGCATCGGTATGAAAGGTTGCAATAAAATTCATTGTATTCATCTCCTGCAAGATTCTACTCTTTTGTATGCTAATAAAAACTTTATTTTTCTTATACATAGTAACTAGGGAATCCATAGTATTAATCAAGAACGTAGCCTATCTGGCCATTTTTTTCATCATCAGGATCATAATCAAACTCTTCTATCTTATTCATGATGAATCTTCTATGCTGGAAGTATCTAGGAATTCTTCTAGTGATAGTTCATTCTCTACCATTTTTTCCCTGATGTTGTCTAGTAAGTAATTCATTTTTGCTACCTCATTGTACCATTTTCCTAAGTTCCCTTTAAAAATTGATGCCTTCATAAATTCAAAATTATCTTTAATTTCAGTGCCATCCTCCAGGATCACCTCCTTATCCAACATTTCTTCATAATATTTAGCCATTAGCACGACGAGAGTGGAATGAATGATCTCCAAGTCTTGCTCTTTCTAATATAGCAGGCTCTTCATCTCTTGGGTAGTGAACTGTATCAATATGATCTGTCAAAACATTTTTGTGATACCATAAATCCTATCCTGTATTTTAAAAGAGATTTCCCTTATGATTTTGGAAAGGCAGACTGCATAATCCATCTCTTCCGTGGCTAGAGGAGACTGCACTGGTGTAATGGCCGCTTGAGATAATTGTTTTTGCAAGCTGTCAATCATGGCTTGTATTTCTATTATTTTAGTATCTTTTACCTCTAGCGGAATTCTCAAATTCTTGTTCTTCTAGAGCAGATGTTCGATAGTATTCTCCTAGAGGGCTTTATTTAATTCGACCATGTCATCATCTTCTTCGTGCAGTGAGATCTCCCTTGTGTTTTTTATCTACTCGAAAGGCAAAATATTTTCATGGAGTAGGTATAGCTATTATTGCTATGGATGTCCTGGATATGTCATCTTCTACTTCTGCAATAGACCTTTATTCCATGTCGCCTATGGTTGTTATTAGTTGTAATTCTTGCTTACTGGTAGCACTGAAAACTGTTTCTTCTTCTACCCTTTCTAGAGTGACTTTTGCTGAAGCTAGAGCCAGCTTGGGCTTCTTTGCCTCAAGGGCAGATATAACTTCTTGTAACATAACCCGATGCCCTCAAAATATGTCTCCAAAGCTACTTGCCTTGATCATGTTCATCTGTATTACCATTGGAATTTGAACTTCTTTGTTGTTGATCTTCAGGGTATAGCTTGCTTGTCTGGAACTACAGATTCTTGGGAGGACACCATGATAATTTCCTTTCCTTTCTCTATATTAGACCCTATAGGATCATGATAATTTCCTTTCCTTTCTCTATGCTAGACCTTGTAGGATTTTCTTGGGAAGTGCCAAGTACTGCTTCTATCCTGAGGTGAGAGCTCTTAGGAACTTGAATTCTATGATTTATAACATCTGTCGTATTCACCAAAATCTCCATTTGGTCAATACCTTGGTCTTCTATGATTTCTAGTATAGGATCTTCATGAACCACCGGGGTTGCTGCAGGGAAGAGGAGTGTTGTAGAATCCACATAAATCCTTCTAATTGTGAGTAACTCTAGGGGGTATTCATATGGCTTTTGAACCTATGAATTACCTCTTTTTCATAGGGGAATTTTTCCCATACCCTTTGTAAGTCTTCCCCCTTCTTTATGGCTTCCAAGAGTTCTTCATATCGATCTCTTTTGTGGCTTACACAGGCGTATTGGTGATTTATCATCATCTCCATGTATTCACCAGTAGGATCATAAGGTTTTCAAGTCACTTCCTCAAAATCCAAGTTTTCCAAATCATACAAGCCTCTGAAAAGGGCTGGATATGCCAAAAATATATAATGCCCAAACCTACATGGAATATTGAGCCAAGGACCTTGCCATGCTTCTTTGTTGACCTCATTTTGACCTCTTCTACGACCTATCTCACAAGTTCTAGGGTAGCTAGAGAGAGGGGGCAGTACATGGGCAACAACTTAGGGGGGATTTTCGCCTCGTAAAGTCTAATGTACGTGAAGTCTTCGGAGAGGAAGTAATCCCCTGTATTTTTCTGTTTAAGGAAAGCCCTGACTCCAAGTCCTATTCTCTCAGGGAGGTTTCCCATTAGAATCCAATGAATCTCCACCATGAAATTGTCACAAAACCACCCCAAGTGAGAGCGTCCTTCATGAATATTTTGGAATCTATTTTGAACATAGGGGCTCTTAGTGGCTCTTAGCCTCCTTTTACTTTGGTCTCCTTATGTCCTACTATCAAGTCCATGAGGATTGAGTAATGGGAGAATGAGGGTGTTGGAACAATTTCTAGCATCCATAGGGTTGGGTTGTCATGCTACTAGAATTTATTTGAAACCAATGAGCTAGTGACAACTTGCCTCTTTATTTTGGTAAAAGATTTTATTATTAGATTTAAATGGACCAAAATTGGTAAGGAAACCCCTGTGCTAAACTTAAAGATCTTACAAGCTTAATGCACTTCCAGATTTTAGGTTCAAATTACTTTTATAAAATTGACCAAGCAAGGATAACAATTTTAATTATGCCTTATGTGTAGACCGGTGCCTAGATTAATTGGGTTGTTATAGCAATTTCAATAACACATTTATATGAATAGAAAGAATGGGGAAAATAAGAAATCAGTGCTACCAAATTCATTCGAATATTGTAATAAACCTGATAGTTAACCAATAAAAGAAATGTTCATAACACATTCAAATAATGTAATCCATTATGAAGCAACACACAGGACCAAATATTAAGAATTTGATAGAAATGAGACCCATAATTGTATTATCTTTCAAGAAAATTACATGCAAAGTTGGTAGAATGCCATTTAACTCTATAAAAATGTGTCAATACAATGAATAAGTTCTGTTCAAATAATGTAACAAAATCCTTCTACTCTCCTTGTTCCAATCTGGTAATAAAAAGGTCTTTGAACCTTAGGCTCAATAGATCTCGAAATGATCTCAACTTCTTGAGCACTATTCTATCAAAACCTACACAGCAAAGGGGAGGAATGAGAGATGAAAAAGAAGATAGACACAAAGGGAATACAACAGCACAACTTCAAGGCACTCAAGTATACCACTTAGTAAGGATTTGCTATCTCTAAAGTTTGATGTTGATTCTGACTATGGTTGCTTTCTTTTATAGCCTCTAGTTTTTTATTCAGTTATTTTTGGCCTCATATGGACCTTGCACTTGTCACCATCTCTTTTGATCTTCAAATATTGTATATTTATCTCCTCCCATTGCTCTCTTTTGCCTGTATTTCTGAATTTGATTATGACCTTCTTAAAAAAGGTGACACTCACTTACATTATGACTTATTGTTGACCATCTCACTGATCAGTTGACTGTGTCTCTAATGAATTATCTTCTTCCGTTTCGACTTTGTCTTCTGGCCAGCTTCTTGTTCTTGAAATTTGGCTTACTTCAGTAATCCTTATTTCTTCCCTTGGAGGTGTATTTAGCTTTAGTTATAGACCACGTACTCTGGTTTCCTTCATTTTTTTAATCTAATGAATTTTTCTGATTTATTTTTCAATGAGCCTTCATGCATCAGTATGAAAGGTTGTACAAACCTCATTGTATTCATCTCTTGCAGGATTCTACTTATTTATATGCTAATAAAAACTTTGGTTTTCTCATACATAGTAGCAAGGGAATCCACAGTATTGATCAAGAAACTAGCCTGTTTGGCCATCTCTTTTGCATCATCAAGTTCATAGTCAAACTCTTCAATCTTGTTCATGATGAGGTCTTCTATACTGGTAGTTTCTAGGAATTCCTCCAATGATAGTCCAATCTCTACCATTTTTTCTTTTATGTCATCCAGCAAGGAATTCATTTATGTTGCATTGTTGTACCATTTTCCCAAGTTCCCTCCAAAATGTGATACCTTCATGAATTCAAGACTATTTTTCACTTCAGTGCCATCCTCTAGGATCACCTCCTTATCCTGCATTTCTTCAAAATATTCTGCCATTAGCTGGAGAATGGGATGAATGATTTCTAAGTCTTGCTCTTTTTGATACAGTAGGATCTCCATCTCTTGGGCAGTGAATTGGATCAATCTGATCTGGTAAAAAATATTTGTTATACCATCAATTATGTCATGTATTTTAAAAGAGATTTCTTTCATAATTTTGGAAAGGCAGACCTCATAATCCATTTCTTCCTTAGCTTGAGGAGGCTGTACTTGTGTGATGGCCTCTTGAGACAACTATTCTTACAAGCTGTCAATCATGGCTTGAATTTTTGTTATTTTAGTATATTTTGCCTTTAACTGGCTTCTCAAGTTCTTGGTCTTTTGAAGTAGATATTTTGTAGTCTTCTCTTGCATGGATTTGTTTAATCTGACCATATCGTCATCTTCTCCTTGCAGTTTCCATGGCGCTACGGGTATAGATATTTTTACCATGGATGTCCTAGACATGTCTTCTTTTGCTCCTACGATAGAACTTTCTCCCATGCCACCTATTATTGCTATAATTTGCAATTCCTGTTTACTAGTAGCATTGAAAGTTGTTTCTTCGTCTACCCTTTCTAGTGTGACCCTTGCTGAAGTTAGAGCCATCTTGGGATTCTTTGTCTCAGGGGCAGGTATAACTTCATGAATTTTAATCCTATGTCCTCTAAATATGTCCCCAAAACCACCTGCTCTCATCATGTTCATTTGTATTACTGGCGGGACTTGAACTTTAATGTCATTGATCTTTAGAGACTTGGGGATGGCTTTTAAGGCTAACTTCCTCACACTAGTAAGGGCTAGCAACTTATCAGAGATATGAACTATATAACTTGTTTCTCTAAAGTTGTAAGTTCCTGGGAAGATATGATGGGAATATCCTTCCTCTTCTTTGTATCAGATCCTACAGGGGTTTCCTGGAAAGTGCTAGATGATGCCTCTATCCTAAGGTGAGAGCTCTCAAGAACCTAGATATGGTTCTCTACGATATCCACCATATTCACTGCAATCTCCATTTGATCAATACCCTGATCTTCTATGATTTCCAATATAGCATCTTCACTAACTATCGAGGTTACAGTAGGGAATAAGGGGGCTATTACATCCAAGGAAATTCTTCTTATTGAGATTAACTCTAGGGGGTATTTGTATGGCTTTTGAATATATGAATTACCTCTTTTCTCATAAGGGAATTTTTTCCATACATTGTGTAGGCCTTCTCCCTTCTCTATGGTTTCCAAGAGTTCCTCTTCATACTAGTCTTTTCTATGTTGTACACAACAAGCATACTAGTGAAATCTCATCATCTTTATGTATTTTTTAGTAGGGTTGTAGGGCCTCCAAGTTACTTCCTCAAAATATAGGTTTTCCAAATCATACACAACTTTGAACAGGGTTGGATATCCTAAAAATATGTAATACCCAAACTTACAAGGAACGTTGAACAAAGGGACCCTACCGTGCTTCTTCACTGACCTCATTTTGGCTTCTTCGACAACCTATCTCACAAGTTCTAGGGTAGTCAAAGAGAAAGGGCAGTACATAAGTAATAGCTTAGGGTGATTTTTGGCCCCTACAACCTAATGTATGTGAAACCTTCTAAAAAGAAGTAATCCCCTATTTATTTTTCTTTGATAAAGTGAATATCCACCATGAAATTATCACAAAACCATCCCAAGTGAAAGCGTCCTTCATGTATCTTCCAAAACCTATTTTAGACATAGGGGCTCTTAGTGGCTCCTAGTCTTCCTTTACTTTGGTCTCCTAACTACCCAACTATCAGGTGCATGAGGATTGAGTAATGGGAGAATGGGGACATTTCCTTTATTTGCTCTAAAACTACCTTTTTTAACTCTGTCAACTATGAGTGCATTTGTCTGCTAAACTCTTCTTACCAGGTGTAGATGGGGGGATTTGTTCTCTTGTTACTCTGTGCTACTAGGGTACAAAATATTTTTCTCTACCACACTAAGTTCTTCTACTCCTAAAATGATGTTAATCATGTCACAAAAATCATTAACCCAGGGTTTGAAGATAGTCTTTCTAGTGGGGAAATCAAATTGTACAGGCTCATATGGCTCAAAAAATATTTTGAAAGCTTCTAACTCAGTTAACTTGTGGGACTGTCTTTCAATTACCTGGTGAAATAGCGACATTTTTTAAGGCATCAAGTTGAAGACTCTCTGGATGTATTTAGCCGTGATGCTAAACACTGGCCGATCTTTGTTGTCTCGAACTGTTTTGGTGTTTTCATCATAGGCCACCACCAGCCATACCATCAGGTCTAGAGAGTAGCATACTCTAGGATATATCAGCTTCCCTACATTGTTGGTCCATCGATTGCTCTTGGGAGCACCCTGGTTTTATGATTTTCTTGCCTTATAGAACAATTCGGCCATCAACCACCGGGCGTGTTCAAATTTTCCATGGTGGGCGCAAAGCTCTGAATATAATAAGTGTTTTCAATTTCATATTGCTGGGCTGGTGTGAGTTGCTTGTTTGGCCCAATTTTTTTGGAGAAATCATATAGTATCGTCTCGGTAACAACTTCTCTAGGGAGCTCAACATATGGCAACTGGTATGTGATAAATTTCACTACCTCTTTAGTATATTTTGACATGAATGTAGCTCCCCATGCAGCCATTTTGTTTTCAAAAAACACTTCGACTCATAGAAACACACTTTCTTGAGTTCTCTCCAACTTTTTGTTTGCCAACACCAGTTCCTTACTCTGTGATTCCTTTACTTGATATAACCAACATGGTAGTGACATTTGAGAGTGGGGGTTTAAGTACTTGAGGATGGAGTGGCCTCATTGATCTTGCAGGTGAATGGA
>JAQPPZ010006776.1:0-11192 GCA_028583015.1 Wollemia nobilis
TTTGCACGGGGTGCCATGTTTTCAAATTTTGTAAGTATGCTGCTCTCCCTTCCCTCCATCTCCTTTCCCTTTCTCCACTGTTCCCTTTCTCCCCTTCTATCAGTTGCATTCCTCCCTTTTCCCCTTGTTCTTTCTTCGGCCAAAACAGAGCAAACATTCCCTGAAAATTTCTAAGTCTAAGAGCGCAACCCGACTTCGCTGCGAAGTCGGGATGCGCCCTTAAGTTCGAGCGCACTCGGGAATGCGAAGTGTGGAAGAAGACAGAAAATGAACAGAATTTGGCTAAGTATGGGAGCGCAACCCAACTTCGCAGCGAAGTCGGGGTGCGCTCTTCTTCCTGTGCGCACTTGGGAAGCAGTATCCAGAAAATCAGCTAAGTGTCAGAGCGCAACCCGACTTCACAGCGAAGTCGGGCTGCGCCCGATTCCTGCGCGCAGTCTGAACAGCAGCCAAATTGACTAAGTGACGGAGTGTGCAACCCGATTCGCAGCGAAGTCGGGCTGCGCCCTCTAGCTTGTGCTGCGATTGGGCAATATCTTCTAAGCAGCCCAGAAACTATCTAAGGCACGGAGGCCTCCCCAAGCTGCGCTGTTCCCCACTTGCGCTCGTCCAATTGCGCTCCGATTCCAGGCGAAGCAGGACACAAAAGAGAGACTGCCTTTCAAGGCAGATGCGCCCCCCGTCAAAAGTTGACAAGTGTCCAGCCTCGGGATCGAGCCGATATGTGATGGGAAAAAGGACAAGCGTGGGCCGAATTACCAACTCCAGCTACCTCATTTAAGCTGACGCAAAGTTCCATCTACCGCAACTACCCGCATTCATGCTGACTTGAAGTTTCATCAACCGCATTGCCACGTAGCTGCCAAGTCTTCAGGTGGACCTTGCTGCTAGTACAGTCCCTGTCTGCAGGAGTCAACATCAGCAACTCTTTTGCCGCTTTTGTCAGCTTTTGTCAGCTATTGTCGGGTCTGGGATTTTGTACCCAGGATTGTAATCAGGGGGAAACTGCGCTATAAATAGCCGCACCACATCATTGTAAAGTGGTGGAAGGGGGATATCCTGCTAGGGAACCATTGTAGCTATACGTTTGCTTCTGAATGCAAGACGCACACTTGGATCTATTTGCTGTTATCATTCTTTATGTTGCCTTTACTTGACATTTCTGCCTCATGTTGCTTATTTCATTGCTTACTGTTATTCTGAAATCTGGATTCCGGTATTTGATGATTAAGTATTCCTGGAATGCATAGATAGAGGATACATAGGATGTGTGACAGTTGTGGTTTCTTTTGTGTATTCTGTATTTAATTGTTGTTAGTAGTGGTGATTGATCGTTGCCGTGCTGCTTATCTCCCCCACCCAACTCAAATCACATTTGCATCTCTTTTCGCATTTTAATTTCTTTCCTGCACTCTTAGCTTAAAACACTTGAGAAAACCCATAGGAAGCCGGCCTTCTCCGGAGATTGGCATGAAAGGCATTCCTTCCTTCCGGCCTTTCAATCTGGTGGGCGAATCTGGGGCGCATTCCACGAAATCCTTTCCTAATGGCAGATTCGTAACCAACAGTTACCTTTGAGCAAAAGAAGGGAAACCAATGACCATTGCCGATATTGAAACCTACAACGTGAAAGGACAAGGTGATGTTTCAATTCATCTTCTAGATGGGAAATGCACCATCAAACAGGTCCTTTATGTCCTAGGGCTAGCCAACAACTTGCTGCCTATGCCCCAACTACTGGATAGAAACATGAAGGTTGCTTTCAGAGTTGAGAATGACAAAAAGAGTGGTATGATACTAAATAGTGCGGAAGGAGGAATCGTTTTTATATTGAATCGCTTTTTGATTGTAAGGTAGAAAAACCCACAATAGACTTAATTAATATATTTGTTCGATGATGCCTTATTATCATATTTGGATTGCATTTAAATACCTAGTCTAATAGTTGTAAGAGTGAAGGGTTGTGACCCTAAAATATAATTAATAAATAATATAAGTATTAGGGTATGTTAGGAGGGTCCTAACATGCCACCCCCCTTAAAGGAGCTTTGTCCTCAAAGCTGGAAATTTGGAAATTGCTGCTGGATATCTTGAAAATTTTTCCACGTTGCGTCTTCTAAAGGTAGACCTTTCCAATGGATTAAAACTTCCGTGATATCGCGAGTACGAAGGTGACGAGAGCGGCGATCCAAGATAGCTTCTGGCTCGACTAGAAGTACTCCATCATCGGAGAGTTCAGGGAGAGTGGTTTGTGTTGTGATATGGGCTCCAACTGCGAGCTTAAGGTAAGATACATGAAATACGAGGTGAAGTTTGGAAGAGGGAGGAAGCTCGAGTTTGTAAGCAACGGTCCCAATACGTTGGGGAACTTTATACGGCCCGTAAAATTTGGGTGCTAACTTCTGAGAACCTTTTTGTTTAAGAGAGGATTGACGGTAAGGTTGGAGACGTAAGAAAACCATATCACCCTCGTGGAAACTACGTTCGCTTCTATGTTGATCAGCTTGCTGCTTCATGCGATGCTGGGCGGTGTGTAGGTTCTCTTTTAGGATCCGTAGTATGTCATCTCTATTAGCAAGTTCCGTTTCCACCGCATGGACTTTTGTAGTCCCTGGAATATAGGAAGTGAGGGAAGGTGGTGTTTGACCATATAGTGCTTCATAAGGAGTCATTTTGATGGACGTATGGTATGAAGTGTTATACCACCATTCCGCTAGTGAAAGCCACTTTACCCAATGGAGTGGTTGAGTGGAAACAAAACATCGAAGGTATGTTTCCAAGCATTTATTTACAACTTCTGTTTGGCCATCGGTTTGAGGATGGTAAGCGGAGCTCATACGAAGTTGAGTACCTTGTAATTTGAACAATTCCTTCCAAAAGGTGCTAGTGAAAGTTGGGTCGCGGTCACTAACAATTGTGGAGGGCATACCATGTAATTTAAAGATGTTATCTAGGAAGAGGTGGGCTATAGCGCTAGCGGTATAAGGATGAGCCACGGAACAAAAATGGGCATATTTAGATAAACGATCAACGACTACGAAAATGGTTGTTTTTCCTCCTGATTTTGGTAGTCCTTCAATAAAGTCCATAGAAATATCTGCCCATGTTTTGGTGGGTATAGGCAGAGGTTGAAGTAATCCTGGAATAGCGAGGGTCTCCCCCTTTTGTCTTTGGCAAACTTCACATTATTTTACAAAGTTTTTGATGTAATTTTTCATTCCGACCCAATAGAAGGAGGTAGTGGCTCTTTTATAGGTTTTTAAGAACCCTGAGTGGCCTGCAGTGGGTGAGGTATGTAACTCATGAAGAAGTTTTTCACGATAAATTGAATTGGGGGTGAGGACCATCCTCCCTTTGTATCTTAATATATTGTCCTTCCAAGTGTATGGAGGTTTGCTACTAGGATTATGTTGAAGTTGTTGAATTAAGGCGTGGATAGTAGGATCATTTATCCATTCTTCATGCACCTCATCTACCCATTTAGGAATAAGGGAGGAAAGAGCATGGACTTGAGGCATATCTTCAAATTTTCTAGAAAGTGCATCAGCTGCCATGTTGTCCTTTCCCTTTTTATATGTAATTTCATAATCATAGCCAAGAAGTTTAGTAACCCATTTTTTTTGTTCCGAGGTATTAGTCCTTTGTTCCAAAAAATACTTCAAGCTATGATGGTCAATGCGTATAATGAAATGTTGGCCAATAAGGTAAGGCCTCCAATGTTGAATAGCATGGACAATCGCCAACATCTCTTTTTCATACGTAGAGAGAGCTAAATTCTTAGGAGAAAATGCTTTGCTTATAAAAGCTAGAGGCCTTTCATCCTGCATGAGTACAACTCCCATTCCTATTCTCGAAGCGTCACTTTCAATGACGAACGGTTTAGAAAAGTTGGGCATGGCTAGAACAGGGGTGGTACACATTGCAATTTTCAAGGTGATAAAGGCCTCATCCGCTTTAGACGACCATTTGAAAGCGTTTTTCTTAAGTAATTTTGTTAGAGGAGCAACGATTTTACCATAATTTTGGACAAATTTTCTATAATATCCCGTTAGTCCAAGAAACCACGTAGAGCTTTTAAGGTTTTTGGAATAGGCCAATTTTTCACCTCCTCGATTTTGGAAGGATCTACCATAACTCCTTCCTTTGAGACAATATGCCCTAAGTATTCAATTTCTTGTTTTCCAAAGGAACACTTTGATCTTTTTGCATAAAGTTGATTTTCCTTCAAGATTTTGAACGCTTGTCTAACATGGTCCAAATGTTCTTCCCATGTTTTGCTATAAATCAAAATGTCATCAAAGAAAACTAATATAATTTTACGAAGAAAAGGGTGAAATACCTTATTCATTAGACTTTGAAAGGTAGAAGGAGCGTTGGTCAGGCCAAATGGCATCACCAAGAATTCGTAGTGCCCTTCGTGAGTGCGAAAGGCCGTCTTAGGAATATCCTTTTCATTGACTCGTATTTGGTGGTAGCCTGACCGTAAGTCTAACTTGGAAAAATAAGCTGTTTCATCTAATAGCTCGTCTATGACCGGAATAGGAAACTTATCTTTGATGGTCATTTTATTAAGCGCTCGAAAATCGGCACAAACGCCATGAGCCATCCTTTTTTCTAACTAAAATAATTGGAGAGGAGTAAGGGCTTTTGCTAGGTCTAATGACTCCTGCCTTAAGAAGCTCTTGTACTAATTTCTCTATTTCGGTCTTTTGGAGGTATGGATTACGATAAGGTCTAATATTAGGAGGTTGATGCCCTGGAAATAGTGGAATAGTGTGATCGTGACTTCGTTGTCGAGGTAGTCCTTTTGGTTCATTGAATACCGCCTTATGGTGGTCTAAAATCTTTTGTAACTCTGGTGTCTCGTCTTCTTTGTGACTAGGTTGAATTGAAAATAATTGGGCGACCATTCCTTTGTTTCCTTTTCGGATAATTTTCTCCATTCTATGCGGAGCCGACGATTTGGGAAGGTCCCGATTTCAAGCCTTGGATAATATAGGTTTGGTTCTTTGCTTGTGAATTTCATCCATAGTTCAGCAAATTCCCATTGGACTACGCCCAAGGTTCGTAACCATTGTACGCCTAGTACAATGTCGCACCCACCTAGGGGTAGGACGTACATGTCGCCTTTCATGTTATAAACCCCCATAGTTAGTTTTATATTTCTGCATTTTCCTTTGCATGCAATTTTTCCGCCGTTTCCAATCATCACTTCGAAGTTATTGCAAGGGTATATAAAACAATTTGCTTGTTTAGCCACCTTTGGATCGATAAAATTGTGCGTGCTACCGGAATCTAGGAGCACGGTAAGGTTTTGTTTCTTAAAATACCCTTTAACTCGCATTGTTTGAGGGGCAGAAAATCCGGCAAGGGCGTTGAAGGAAACCTTTGGTGCATTTTCTTCGTCACTTTCAAGTGTGTTGGATAATACCTCTACTTCGAGTTCGGGTTCCTCTTCAGTAGAATTCCTTTCCTCTGTGGCATCTAGAATATATAATTTCCGTGAGGCACATTTATGATTCTGTCAAATTTCTCATCGCAATGGTAGCAAAGACCCTTAGCTTGTCTTTCCTTCCTCGAAACTCAGACGCTTAATTGGTAGCGCGGGGTTAATTTTGGGGGCTGTGTAGGAGGTTTGGGTTCACCCATTTTGCATTGGTTTGGGGTTGGTATAAGTGTTTGATGGTTTCCCCCAAGTTGGTTTTGTGAACCGATTCCGTGCCTTGATTTTGTCCTCCGCTAATTTCACCAAGCCGATGGTCTCTAACATGTTTGTAGGGTTATACATTTGCACCTCTATTCGAATTTCTTCTTTTAATCCGTTGACAAAACATTATTGAAAGAAGGCAGCGTCTAATCCGGATGTTCGATTAGCTAGCCTTTCAAATTCTGCTTGGTATTTGCTTACCAAAGTGGTTTGGCATAATTTAGTGAGGGCCCTGTAAAGCTTTGAAACTTGCTAGGGCCGAATCGCACTAATAGATTCTATGTAAAGGTTGACCACGTCGGAGTGCCGTTAGTTTTCTCGAACCATTGGTACCATTGGATGGCGTTGTTTTCCAAGTGGAAGGAGGCGATATGCACTTTTTGCATTTTCGGAATTTGATTTAGTGAGAAATATTGCTCTGCTCGGTAGATCCAATTTGTAGGGTCTCCTCCTTCAAATTTTGGGAAGTCTAATTTGGTCGTCCGTGGTAGAATGGAAGTTTGTGGACCTCCTAACATCGCTCGGTTTGATGACCCGTTGTTGGTTGAATTTGCATGTGGTGTTGCCTGATTTTGACTAATGGCATCAAGTTTAACATCCATTGCAATTTTTTTCTCGAAGAGTTCTCTTGTGTTACGGGTATTCTCCTCTCTTTCCTGTTGAACTTCTTCAGCGAGCCTTTCGTGTAAGACTATAGAATAGGCAATCTTGATTATTGAATAAGCGAATGTATTTATACAACATGATATGCCTAGATTAGTCCATGAAACGTGGAGCTAATCAACTAGATGCTTACTAACAATAACCTAGGAGATATACTCGCTAACAATAGAATAAAGCTAACAACTAACAATATTACTAACTAATGTAATAATAATAGACATACGCTAACATCCCCCCTTATTACATTATTTAGGTAATTGAATAACTACTAGCTATGCTAATATCCCCCCATACAACAATATTTGGGTAAAGTATATAACTGCCCCAATACAGTGAAAAAGAATAAGAGAAATGAAAAAAATAGTGGCACATGGTTTGCCTTCAGCTTTGGCTCTGGCTCTAAGCTCTGGATCTGGCTCTAAGCATACCTCTGGAATTGTACCACTGGGTCTATCTCGGGATCTGCTTGTGAAACTGCCTCTGGATCATTGCCTCTGGATCTGCCTCGTAGATCTCGCCTCCGGAACTTTGTCTCTCGGGTCTGTCTTTAGGTCTGTCTCCGGGTCATTATCTCCGGGACTGCCACTTGGTCCAGTCATCTGGATTTGCCTCGGGGTCTACCATAGGTTTTACCTTTTCGGTAGAAGCCATACAACATTTCTTTCATCATGGTCCATTGTGTGAGATCTATCCATCCACAATCAATATGAACCTTGTTGGCCATTTTCAGTTTGTACCAACAACTTGAGGAAGAGTGATTCGTACATCCACAAGAATCACAAGGATGTAATCTCCAACACTTAGCTGCAACATGTCCTGCCTTTCCACAGTGACTGCAACAATGCTTTTTAGGAGATGTAGGAGATGTAGGATTTACAAACATGGTATAGCCAAGGCCTTCATTCTTTGCCCTGACATCTGGCATTATTGGAGTTTTAATGCCTTGCTCATGTTTACCTAATCTCTCACCATTGAATCCCATTTTCTTCATCATTTTGGAACCAAATCCTCTGGTGTGTTTTTCAAAACACCCAATTTCATCATCTGCATCAATGCTTTTAACAATATTGCATTTGTCATTATTGATGAGATTATGGAGCTTTATTTGAGGAGGTTCAGTTTTTAAGTCACAAGTGTTACCAGCAAAATCTGCTACTGAAATGAGATCACCTGTGCTACAACTGATATCTACCATAGAAGGTATGAGGTCGCCTGTATCACAACAAGCATGTGCCACAATGGGCTGAATGTCACTCGTGTCACAACAAGCATTCGCCACAATGGGCTGAAGGTCACTCGTGTCACAACAAGCATTCGCCACAATGGGTTGAAGGTCACTTGTGTCACAACAAGCGTTCGCCTTTAGGACCTCGCTTTCCTCATTTATTTCCAATTTATGTTGGGCACGGTCAAGTGCAACAAATACCAGGTATATGCCCCTTAGAACGCCAATAGAAACTTGAGCACCATTTTTCTGAAGGTCTATACAAGACTCAGAATCATCGAGGAGATCTACTAAACCATTGTTTAGTGTGAGGAATGTGCTCTCCTCATAAAAATCCAACCCATCCATCTATGGTGGAAAGTATGGGTCTTTAACTGATTTAGCAACATCAGTTTTTAGGGCTATCTTTTTCATCTTCCCATTCTTAAGGTGTCGGTCTCTGCCGAAAATGCACCTTTTACAATAAAATTTTGCAAAATAATTTGACTAAGGTGTCGGTCATTGCCGAAAATGCACCTTTATAAGTCTTCCCCCCTTGCTTTTGCAAAAAATTATATCTCCCTTGTACGGGGTTCCAAGGGGCAGCGCAAAATGGGTGCTCCAGAAGGCTTTTTTTTACTGGTTTGTAAAAAATTACAATATTTGCCTCTTAGGCAGATTAGCACAAAAATGTCATCAAAAAAAAAAAAAAACAAATACCAGGTATATGCCCCTTAGAATGCCAATAGAAACTTGAGCACCATTTTTCTGAAGGTCTATACAAGACTCAGAATCATCGAGGAGAGCTACTAAACCATTGTTTAGTGTGAGGAATGTGCCCTCCTCATAAAAATCCAACCCATCCATCTCTGGTGGAAAGTATGGGTCTTTAACTGATTTAGCAACATCAGTTTTTAGGGCTATCTTTTTCATCTTCCCATTCTTAAGGTGTCGGTCTCTGCCGAAAATGCACCTTTTACAATAAAATTTTGCAAAATAATTTGACTAAGGTGTCGGTCATTGCCGAAAATGCACCTTTATAAGTCTTCCCCCCTTGCTTTTGCAAAAATATATCTCCCTTGTACGGGGTTCCAAGGGGCAGCGCAAAATGGGCGCTCCAGAAGGCCTTTTTTTTACCGGTTTGTAAAAAATTAGAATATCTGCCTCCTTTTTTTTACTGGTTTGTAAAAAATTACAATATTTGCCTCTTAGGCAGATTAGCACAAAAATGTCATCAAAAAAATCCCCCCTGTGTGAAGTACTTCAAACAAAAAAATGTTTGCTATTTATGAAGCCTAAAAAAAACAGGTTTGGAGGTTTGATGATTTTATGCCTTGTTTGAATGCTTTTGACAAGGTTTATCTCCCTTTTCACTTTTGCAGAAAGAAAATGCCCCCCCTTCAAGTTTGAAAATTTTTTGCCCTCCAATGTTTTGTAAAAATAATTTAAAGTTTAATTAAATTGATTTTTCTTAAAAAAAATATTTCTAAAGATTTTATAAAAATATTATTTTTTTTAAGAAAAATAAAAAATTTAATTAAACAAAAAATTATAAAAAAAACATTAGAACTTTAAAGCAAAAAAAAATTCAAACTTTAAAAAGAATTACCTTTGGGGAGGGTCGGAGGGAGTCAAACCCTCGTCCTCCTCACCGCGAGCGCCTTAGCACCCGACCACTCACCGGCCGAGCTAGGCCGCTCGGCGAGAGTAAGGGGGAGGCTCCCCTTACTTAGAGCAAAGCCGGGCGGAGCGCTAGCAAGAAGCGCCGCTCGTCCGCGGCTCCTCTGCGGGCGACGGCTTCTGGTTGCTGCTCTTCAGGTGTACGGCTTTTGATCTACCTCCCAGATCGAGGAAGGGATTCCATCAGATCGTCCTGCATTTCTGGTCTGAGCAGCTTGGATACTACCTTTGCGTCTTCACCTATCAAAATTCAACCTGGTTTTCTCCTAATGTGAAACCACCCTTTCTCCTGGAATTCGCGGTGTATCGCGAAACAATCACATCGACAGCTGATTTCATACATGCAGTGAGCCACCATCATCGACTACTGGTGGATTATTGTAGCTATCGACTGTGCTTTATCACTGGATGTAAAACGCCTGGGTTGGATTCTATCGGTGCTCAGATGTAAAGGTTCACGTCAGTGAGCCACCTTACGCAATGATTTCTGTGTATTGTTGCTAAAAACCACATGTGGTCAGTTCTGCAACAGATCTTACAGCTGGTGGCTGCATTTTGAACGATGAATCTACTCGCTGGGCGTTATGGCTGCTCGCTCTGATAGAGATGATACCAACATTGAAAAAACATGGGAGAATTATCCCGTATGCGTGCCACAGGACGCTTTGTCGTGGTTTTAAAAAACAAAAGACTCACTTAATGAAATAGCCACCTTATGGTGGTCAAGTCACTAGTATTTTGCTCACCACTGTGTATAATCCACTAGTTGAAGGGTTCACGTCTCCCAGCGTCATAGGGCTTGCTTTAAGTCCAGATTAGGGGTGTCCAGAAAGTCCACATCATGTGTCCCATTGCCCGCATAAGAGTTCAGCCGAGCCACGTAGGCTCTCTTCGAGCTAGGTATCTGTGTCAAGTTGGAGGAGTCAAAGGGTCACTTAGGAGTCGCCTAGTCCAAGCCAGCTCATGTGGGTCTTGTTGGATGTCCACCAAACCCAGGTCCGGTCCACCCGTAGTAGTCCAAAGTAGGTTCACCTGGTCTGTCTCCAATTTGGCTTAGGGTAGAGTCCCGAGCGTCCACTTGGTCAGTCCGCCTCAGTTCCATCCAGTTCGGCTTGAGTCTAGCGTAGACTCTAGTTCATCGATCTTGCAGGTCCAGGTTCCCAACAAAATGTACATCCTTCAAATCAAGAGCGGAGCCCCCTCTCCTGCTCTAATACCATGTAAGACTATAGAATAGGCAATCTTGATTATTGAATAAGCGAATGTATTTATACAACATGATATGCCTAGATTAGTCCATGAAACGTGGAGCTAATCAACTAGATGCTTACTAACAATAACCTAGGAGATATACTCGCTAACAATAGAATAAAGCTAACAACTAACAATATTACTAACTAATGTAATAATAATAGACATACGGCGGTCGGCAGGGCGGCAGGCGGGAAGGCAGACTGGTAGGGCGGCAGCAGGCGAAAGGTCGAGCAATTTGGGTGTAAGACAACTTAATTCGTACCTTTTAGGAGAAGGTTTAATTTTCTGCGAGGATTATGACACGGATCCGTGAAGCGTAAATGCTGTTTGCGTCCTCGCGAATGTGGACTGGCTGAAATGTGCGGTGGGAAAAAGAAAATTTTAATGGTGAATTTGCTCCTTGATCTAGCTCTGATCCAGATGGTATGAAACTAAATAGTGCGGAAGGAGGAATCGTTTTTATAGTGAATCACTTTTTGATTGTAGGGTGGAAAAACCCACAATAGACTTAATTAAGATATTTGTTCGATGATGCCTTATTATCATATTTGGATTGCATTTAAATACCTAGTCTAATAGTTGTAAGAGTGAAGGGTTGTGACCCTAAAATATAATTAATAAATAATATAAGTATTAGGGTATGTTAGGAGGGTCCTAACAAAGAGGTGTTTTTAACTAAAAATG